>JABUQX010033444.1:47500-55000 GCA_015478945.1 Trachelipus rathkii
TTCATATTGGTGTGTAAATTACGGCGGGTGAAGTCATGTGTTTCACCAATGTAAATGTTATTGCAATGGGCACAAGGTATTTTGTATACACATTGAGAAGTAATGGTGTTGGTAATAAGTTTGTGATTAAAGATTTTTTTTCTTTAAAAGGAAACAGATTTGAAATGAGGTAAAGGATGGTCTTTAGGTAGGAATTTTTTTGCAAGACAAGTTTTGAAGATTGATGGAAGGTAAACGGAAAGGTAGGAACTATGTGTTTTTAATCACGTGGAGTTGGTTGGTTATGAAAATTTATTCTTCGCTTGCGGAGAGCGTGGTATAATATATTTGAGCATAGGGATAGTTTGCCAAATGTTGAAGAGATTAAATTAAATTCGTTTTGTGGGTAGGATGGGTTACAAATCTTTAAAGCTCTAGGGAATTAGAAATGATAAGGTACCGATTTTAGTATTAAGAGAAGGAAGAAAACCAGTGTATATAGCTTGGGGTTGAAGTAGTTTTCGAATAAACGTGTATTGTTGTTTACTGGACGGGGGGACCAAATTAAAAGTGTTAAAGGGTAAGGTGTTTTAGATGCTTTAAGTGATTTGTTCCCCTCCTCCAACAAACCGAATTCTTTAATTTATCCTTTAACATTTCGCAAACTATCTATCAAATGCCCCCCCAACTGGGAGTAATCACATCGCTTGAGAGGCTACCTCCCACCGTCTGTTCAATTTACCGAACAGCGCAGAACATTATGCGTTAATGAGAACATATTGCGTTGTGGGAATTCTTTTCTCCCAACACACAAAGGATGTATATGTACTACAGTATATATATATTATATATAATATATATATATATATATATATATATATATATATATATATAATAAATATATATATATATATAATATATATATATCAAATGCCTATTGTTTATTTTAACAGGTGCCATCGCCTGGACCTGGAAACTTAAAATCAACACATGACTTAATGATTAAATGAAAAGCTTATATATATATATATATAATATATATATTATATATATATTTATATTATATCATATATATATATTAGCATAATATATATGATATATATATATATATTATATAATATATATATATATATATATATAATATATAATTATTATATATATATATATATTATTTGTTTCTAACCGCTAGTTATCGTAAATATATATATATATATATTATATATATATATATATATATATATATATTTATATATATATATATAATATATATATTATATAATTATAATATATATATATAATATTATATATATATATTTATTAGAGATTATCGGGATGTCAAATTTTTAAATATCCCGGATATTCGGATGTGTAATAATCTCTCTAATTTAACGTTCGCGGATGAGGATATTTAATGTTGCACATCCGCGGATGCGTTGCATATGCTGAAGTTTCCATTCTATATAAAATGGCTATGAATTCATATATATATATATATAAGTATGAGAATATATATATATATATATATTATATATATATATATATATATATATACTAATATATATATATATAATTATATATATATATATATATTAAGATGAGAGAGAGAGAGAAGATGAGAGAGCGCGCTCTCGAAACGATGAGATTACCTCCAATTGGACATTTGGAGTGCAGGGTACATCCCATGACACTCCAGTGCCCAATGGTTCTCCCCTCTTGCACTCATACCCACACTCTTCTTGCACAGGAGTAGACTCTCTTTATCATCTTATCACATACAGACCATAAAATTACAATTTACAAACAATTTTTGTGGTAATTTACAAACCATACCTTTTTTCATATTTCCCTGTGAGTGAGGGAGAAAGAGTTCCCACATAGTATATTCTGCGTTTCATTGGGACCGACTAAAGGGACAGTGGTAGTTGGGTTGGGGACCCTTTACCACTTATTTATACCATGGGAATGCTAATGCATGCCTCGGACCTGGTCGTGATCGTCGTAAGCGGCTTTGTGTCTTTCAGCTAAATTTTATGAATCGTTTGGATACATGGAATATTAGAAGAATAAATGGTGAGGAGAAGAGGGAAGAGGTGACGAATGTATTTATAAAAGATAAATGTGATTTGCTTGATGATGATGTGACTGAAGTAAAGATGAAAGGAAGTGATGAAGACGAGTGATGTTATGTGAAATATGTGTCTGTTGGAGTGGAGAGGAATGAGACGAGAAGAGAAGGAGTTGCGATTCTGATGAGTGACCTGTGGCAGAGAGATATGGTGGATTTTGTTTGTAGGAGTACTAGAATTCTAATGGTTAAATTTAACTTTGAGGAGGTCAATGTATATGTGGTTGTAACATATGGTCCATCTGAGGATGATGTTGAGGAGATTATGACTTTCTGTGGTAATCTGAAAGATGTTTTGGATGGAGTATGTAGAGCCCTCAAATTGATTGTGTTGGATGACTTAAATGGTTGGATAGGTGGTCGAAAAAGGGATGGCATAACTAGTGCCTTTGGTTTTGCTGGAGAAAATGAGAATGGTAGAAATGTGATTGATTTCTCTGAGGAGAGAGGTATGTATGTAAGTAATACATTCTTCGGGCACAAGGGCATTCATAAATACACGAGAGTTGGGGTAGAAAGAGATGGTATAATCGATTATGTGTTGGTGAAGAAGATGTTGAAGTATGTGATGGATGTTAAACCAGTGAGTGGGCTGGAGATGGGAATATCAGATCATTATGTTGTTTTATATAAAATTAAGTTATTAAAATTAAGTTATTAAAATTATAAAATGGATGGAGAGAAAAGAGATAAGGAAGGGAGTTTGGAGAATTAAGAATGGAAAGTTAGATGAACAGGATTATAAGGAAAAGCATGTGAGAGCGCTTGAAAATAAATCATTTGAATGTAAACAAGATAAAATTGAACAAATCTGGACGCAAATGAAGGAAGCCTTTGTTAGTAGTGCAAGAGAAGTATGTGGATGTGCTAAAGTATGAAGTAAGAATGTTAATAGTGAGTGCTGGAGTGAAGAATTGAAGCAAGCTGTTAAAATTTAAAAAAAGAACAATGGTTGAGTATGATAAAATCACTGATGAGGTCTCAAACGAAAGGTGTATAAAAATATATAAGAATGAAAAAGGAAGACTAAAAGTTTTATACTTGGGAGAAAAAAAATATGTAAATAAACAGTTTGGAAAAAGAACGAATGGGGACCTACATGGGAATAGGAATCCCTTCTGGAAGGAAGTACGAAAGGTTAAGACAGAGAGTAAAGGGAATCTTCACAGAATAATGAATAAGGATGGTATCTATATATATAGGGGCCCTTATTGTATGTTCTTTGATATTTTTTTGTTTCTTCGTGTAGGCCTCTATATGAATTGGGTAATGATTTAAAAGTTATAAAACAAATGATTTATTCAATGAATATAGTAATTAAAAGTTGCCCGAACAGTTGAGATACCCTTTTACTTCATAAGTAAAATGAGGAGTCAGACTTTTCTGAATTTTACTCCCTTTTCTGAAAGCTGCGTTTTCTTTTAATTTATTTGGAGGAGCTCGCGAGAGAGTATCTTAAAGGAGTCTTCTATATTCTTCTAAGTGTCTTCTGATTGAGTATCTGACTGAGTATCTCAATGAAACGTGGCATTATATACAATATTTGATGTACTTAAGATAAAAATTTTGTTCACGCAAATTTTAGTGTAAGTACATTAAACATAAAAACAAATTTTAAAATTTTTGAGATAGTTTACAATCTGTAGCGTACTACAATTACTTCCCACTCTAAACACAGAGTGAGAAAGTTATACCATACATATATAAAAGAATAATAATCATTCAATGCTATAATTTGCGGGGCATTCGAAATCGCCGCCAAACATATAAAACACTTTCCAAATATGACTAAAAAATATAAAATATATAATGAAAGACATTCAAATATATGCATATTTGATTATGTCCGTTAGACAACACATAAAACTTTGAAATCCATAAAAAATAACAAATGGTTAAAACATGTAAAGGTATATAACCATCAAAATACAAAATGTTATGCCATAAAATGAAAGGTGAACATCAATATAGGCATATTTAGTTACACATCAGTCCTCAGACTATACACACAACAATACCAAAACATTTGAATGCATAAAAGTTTTATACACTTACATAATTATGATCATAGAACAATATGAAGTTTATTCACAGGACTCTAAATAGGCAACCATCAATCGAACCGTTGAACTTCCAAGGGAAAAGGTCCAGTCTTAAGGCGTTCTAACGTTAATCTATGACTTCTTGATCAATGCGCCCACGGAATAGTTTTCAGCAAAGCCCATGTAGTTACGAAAGAAACATTGCGTGACATACGTAGAGGCGAAGTTCATTTGAAAGATATATAATATATAAAAATAATCATGAATGATCAGTTAAAATTGCAAAAATGATCGAAATTTAAAGAGATAAATGTGAAGTTCCAAAAAAAGAAAAAATACTCAGCACCCACAAGGCAAAAAAATTCATTTTTGTTCCAATTCAGTTTCAATTAAGCTACACTCAACGGTTGACACATTCTCGCTGCCGGATAAATAATAAAAATATACCAGCAGGGCTTTTATGGGAACACAACAAATTTTTTCCCAAGCTCCTAGTTATTTCTATGGAATAAATGCTCGACAAAAAAATTATAATATATATATATATATATATATACTAAATATATATATATTAATATATATATATTTATATATATATATACTATATTATACATATATATATATATATACTTATAATATATTAAGGAGAGAGGAGAGAGGAGAGAGAGAGAGAGAGAGAGAGAGAGAGAGAGAGGAGAGAGGAGAGAGGAGAGAGAGAGAGAAAGAGATGAAGAGAGAAGAGATAACAACGAAATTACAATGCTGTTTAGTAGTTGTAATTTAGTTCTGAAATTTTTTTTTGGGGGGGCTGCAGTTCCGCAGTGCCTATGGACGAGCCACCACTGGATATTTGTGAAAATATGAAGACCGTAATCCAAAATTAATTGAAAATGAAAAATGGTCCGTTAATCGATAATGGTTCGTTTTGTTTTGAGTCATCTTTTCGGAGTGTTCTGATCGGAATTTTTAGTATTATTGTAGTTTTTTCTTTTTCTTCACTTTGATTGTTTTCTTTTGATGACAAACTTTTTCCTTGATGAGGATGAAGAGTAGATAGATGATCGTAATGAAAGAAGTTTACTGGCTGAAAATGCTAATGGGGTTTATCAGAAGGAGCTGGGTGTTCCACTTCCGGGATTACCAATATATAGGGAACCTTTTTATTATTATTCTTTGAGAATATTTTTTTTAGTTCTTCGTATAGGCCTCTATATGAATTGGGTAATGATTTAAAAGTTATAAAACAAATGATTTATTTCAATGAATAAGTATAAAAGTTGCCCGACCAGTTGAGAATATCTGTTACTTCATAAGTAGAATGAGGAGTCACTGACTTTTCCTGAATTTGACTTCCTTTTCTGAAAGCTGCGTTTTCTTGTGATATGATATTTGGAGGAGCTCGGGACAGAGTATCTTAAAGTGAGTCTTCTATTTCTTCTGAGTGTCTTCTGATTGAGTATCTGACTGAGTATCTCAATGAAAAATGGGTTTATATACAATAATTGATGTACTTATGCAAAAATTTTGCTTACGCAAATTTTAGCATAGGTTTAAACATAAAAACAGATTTAAAATTTTTGCGAATAGTACAATTGAGGGTACTAATATTATATATATATATATATTATATATATATAATATATATATATATATATATATATATATATATATATATATATATATATATATATATATATATATATATATATATATATATATATATATATATATATAAAAAAAAATTATATTTTTTTATACTATCCAAAAAATTAATCAAACGCTAGAAAAAAATTAATAACCTTAAATATTTTATACATCCGCAACATCGGCATTTAATAATTCCGGATGCGGATGCAGATATTTCAAAATCGTGAATTGCGGATGTTATGCGGATGCGGATGTCACATACATGAATGCTATGTGAATCGCGAATATCAACATACTATACATATATAATATATACTTATATATATATATATATATATATATATATTATATATATATATATATATATATATATTATATATTAAATATAATATATATATATATATATATATATATTATATATATATAATTTATATATTATAATATATATATATATTTAGTCATTTCTAGAATGTTTGTTTAAAATAGTTTTAAATTCTTTAAAAAATGCTGCAAGGTTTTTCAAAGTCTGTATAATTATATCCTTTACTTAATTAAATCTGCGAGGATCGTTATTGTCAAGATACATAAATAGCTCATCATGATTTAAAAAAAAACAAAAAAAAAACGAAAATTACATATCAAACTAACTACAGTGGGACTACACTACATTAACCACACCACGACGCCCAACTACACAAATACTGAATTTGCATTTTATAGCAAGTGGTATAAGTATTTGTGACAAATTTAACAAGCGCAACTGGGGAATGCCATATAGCAATAATATTGTTTACGTATCTCTTTGTGTAAGGGTAATATATATAATATAATATATATATATATATTATATTATATATATAGTATTATATTATATATTAATATATATATAAGTATATATATATATATATATATATCACAAAGAGGGCGACTGGTAGGTAGGTGTGACGGAGCGGTAATTCTTTCTATACATCCATTATTTATATTTCCGTGTATAAAAAACGCAGTCGGTGAAATCGCGGTCTGCGTTTTATAGGATACTAAAAAAATATATATATTTTTAAACTGTTGCCACCACTTTGCAAACACTCGATACAAAGAGTAATAAAGTTGATTGCATCGAAGATTCTAAAAATCAATTTTTTATTTCACTCTTGACCTAAAACATTTGTGCCTAATAATTCTAATTTAAATATATTGAAAAAAAAAAAAATAATAATAATAATAATAATTTGCATGCCTGTGAATCATCTGTTTTGATCTTACTATATTTATTATGTATAGTTGGAAATGATATTTTCATTAAAATATTGCAATTTTTTGAAGGTTACATTTATATGCTCTCATTTAACTCGCTTGCATATTATATATATATATATATATATATATATATATATCTATATATATATAATATATATATTATATATATAATTATATAATATATATATATATATATATATAATATATATATATAATATTATATATATATATATATATATATATATATATATATAATTGAATTTACTCTATTTGGAGATAATCCTACGTAATCTCAATTTTTTTATTTATTACTGCTAGTTCTGCTAAATAATAATAATATAATAATAATAATAATATAATAATAATAATAATAATAATAAATAATATAATATATAATATTAAATAAAAATAATAATAATAATAATAAAATCACTCTCACACACACGCACC
>JABUQX010033445.1:0-13348 GCA_015478945.1 Trachelipus rathkii
GACACCTGCCTAAATTACCTAGAGTCCAAATTATTGAATAAAAATGTTAATTTAGTATAAAGGGTAATTTTCTTAATTTACGATTTTTTGTTTTTAACACATAAAACCAAATACCTAAGCTCGACTACGCTTTAAATTGCTACATATACCAGAATGTAAGTATTGTTAAGAGTTCTTCAAAAAAAAAACCTCAAAACCCCCCTAAAATACCTAGGAGTCCAAAATTTTTACATGAAAAGTTATTTAGTATAAATGCTAATTTTTTCAACTTTAGATTTCTTTGTTATAACACTTAAACGATATACCTAAGCTCGACTACGCTTTATTGCTACACCAGAATGTAAGTATTTTAGAGTTTTTCAAAGAAGATACCTCAAACACCTGCCTAAATTACCTAGGAGTCCAAATTATTACATGAAAGTGATTTAGTATGAATGCTAATTTTTTCAACTTTAGATTTCTTTGTTATAACACTTAAAACGATATACCTAAGCTCGACTACGCTTTAATGCTAAACCAGAATGTAAGTATTTTAGAGTTCTTCAAAGAAGATACCTCAAACACCTGCCTAAATTACCTAGGAGTCCAAATTATTACATGAAAGTGATTTAGTAATTAAATGCTAATTTTTTCAACTTTAGAATTTCTTGGTTATAACACTTCAAAACGGATATAAAACTAGCCCCGACTACGGCTTTATTGCTACAACCAGAATGTAAAGAAATTTAGAGTCCTTCAAAGAAGATACCTCAAACACCTACCTAAAGTTACATAGGAGTCCAAATTATTACATGAAAGTGATTTAGTAATGAATGCTAATTTTTTCAACTTTAGATTTCTTTGTTATAACACTTAAAACGATATACCTAAGCTCGACTACGCTTTATTGCTACACCAGAATGTAAGTATTTTAGAGTTCTTCAATCAAAGAAAAAACCTAAACATCTGCCTAAATTACCTAGGAGTCCAAATTATTACATGAAAGTGATTTAGTTTAAATGAATGCTAATATTTTCAACTTTAGATTCTTTGGTATAACACTTAAAAAGCGATATACCTAGTCTCGACCTACGATTTATTTGCTCATCAGAAATGTAAGTATTTTAGAGTTCTTCCAAGAAGATACCTCAAACACCTGACTATTTACCTAGGAGTTCCAAATTATTACATGAAGTGATTTTAGTTTAAATGCTAATTTTTTCAACTTTAGATTTCTTTGTTATAACACCTTAAACGATATACTATAAGCTCGACTACGCTTTATTGGGTAACACCAGAATGTAAGTATTTTTAGAGTTCTTCAACAGAAGATACCTCAAACACCTCCTGCCTAAATTACCTAGGATTCCAAATTATTTTCTGAAAGTGATTTAGTATGAATGCAAATTTTTTCAACTTTAGATTTCTTGTTTATTACCTAAAACGATATAACTAAGCTCGACTACGCTTTTATGCTACACCAGCAGAATGTAAGATTTTAGAGTTCTTCAAAAGAGATACCTCAAACACCTGCCTAAATTACTAGGAGTCCTAAATTATTACATTTTGAAAGTGATTTAGTTTAATGCTAAATTTTTTCACTTTAGATTTTTTTTTTTATAACACTTAAAACGATATACCTAAGCTCGACTACGCTTTATTGCTACCCCAGAATGTAAGTATTTTAGAGTTTTTTCAAAGAAGATACCTCAAACACCTGCCTAAACTTACCTAGAAATCCAAATTATTACATGAAAGTGATTTAGTATGAATGCTAATATTTTTCAACTTTAGATTTCTTTGTTATAACACTTAAACGATATACCTAAGCTCGACTACGCTTTATTGCTACACCAGAATGTAAGTATTTTAGAGTTCTTCAAAGAAAATACCTCAAACACCTGCCTAAATTACCTAGAAGTCCAAATTATTACATGAAAGTGATTTAGTATGAATGCTAATTTTTTCAACTTTAGATTTCTTTGTTATAACACTTAAAACGATATATCTAAGCTCGACTACGCTTTATTGCCACACCAGAATGTAAGTATTTTAGAGTTCTTCAAAGAAGATACCTCAAATACAACCTGCCTAAATTACTAGAGTCCCAATTATTACATGAAAAAGTGATTTAGTATGAATGCTTAATATTTTCCAACTTTAGATTTTCTTTGTTATATACACTTAAAACCTGATATATCCTAAGCTCGGACTACGATTTATTGCTACACCAGAATGTAAAGTATTTTGAGTTCTTCAAAGAAAGATACCTTCAACACGCTGCGTAAATTTACCTAGAGGGTCAAAATTATTAACATGCAGTGAAAATTTAGTATGAATGCTAATTTTTTTCAACTTTAGATTTTTTTATAATAAACTTATTACAAATATACCCTAGCTCGACTACGCTTTTTGCTACACCAGAATGTAAGTATTTTAGAGTTCTTCAAAGAAGATACCTCAAACACCTGCCTAAATTACCTAGGAGTCCAAATTATTACATGAAAGTGATTTAGTATGAATGCTAATTTTTTAACTTTGAATTTCTTTGTTATAACACTTAAAACTATATACCTAAGCTCGACTACGATTTATTGCTACACCAGAATGTAAGTATTTTAAAGTTCTTCAAAGAAAATACCTCAAACACCTCCCTAATTTACCTAGGGGCCAAATATTAAATGAAAATAGATTTAGTATGAATGCTAATTTTTTCAACTTTAAATTTCTTTGATATAACACTTAAAACGATATACCTAAGCTCGACTACGCTTTATTGCTACACCAGAATGTAAGTATTTTAGAGTTCTTCAAAGAAGATACCTCAAACACCTGCCTAAATTACCTAAGAGTCCAAATTATTACATGAAAGTGATTTAGTATGAATGCTAATATTTTCAACTTTAGATTTCTTTGTTATAACACTTAAAACGAATAACCTAAGCTCGACTACGCTTTATTGCTACACGAGAATGTAAGTATTTTAGAGTTTTAAAGAGATACCTCAACAACACTGCCTAAATTACAAAGGAGTCCATTTTTACATGAAAGGGATTTAGTATGAATGCTAAATTTTTTCAACTTTAGATTTCTTGGTTATAACACTTAAAACGAATATACCTAAGCTTGACTACGCTTATTGCTACACCAGAATGTAAGTATTTTAGAGTTTTCAAAAAAGATACCTCAAACACCTGCCTAATTACCTAGGAGTCCAGAATTATTACATGAAAGTGATTTAGTATGAAAACTAATTTTTTTCAACTTAAGATTTCTTTGTTATAACACTTAAACGATATACCTAAGCTCGACTTCAATTTATTGCTACAACCAGAATGTAAGTATTTTAGAGTTCTTCAAAGAAGATACTCAAACACCTTGCCTAAATTACTTTTAGGAGTCCAAAATTATTACAATGAAAGGATTTAGTATGAAGTTCTAAGAATTTTTTTCAACTTAGATTTCCTTTGTTATACAACTTATAAACGATATACTAAGGCTCGACTACGCTTTAATTGCTACACAAGAATGTAAGTATTTTAGAGTTCTTCAAAAGAAGGATACCTCAAACACCTGCTAAATTACCTAGGAGCCCAAAATTTTTACATGAAAGTGATTTAGTATGATTGCTAATTTTTCCACTTTTAGATTTCTTGGTTATAAACACTTAAAACGATATACCTAAGCTCGACTACGCTTTATTGCTACACCAGAATGTAAGTATTTTAGAGTTCTTCAAAGAAGATACCTCAAACACCTGCCTAAATTACCTAGGAGTCCAAATTATTACATGAAAGTGATTAGGATGAATGCTAATTTTTTCAACTTTAGATTTCTTTGTTATAACACTTAAAACAATATACCTAGCTCGACTACGCTTTATTGCTACCACCAGAATGTAAGTATTTTTAGAGTTATTCAAAGAAGATACGCTCAAACACCCTGCCTAATTAGCCTGGAATACCAAATTAATTACATGAAGTGGATTTAGTAATGAACTGCTAATATTTTCAACTTGAGGATTTCTTTGTTAAAAACACATAAAAACGAATAAACCTAAACTCGACATCGGTTTATTGCTACACCAAAAAGTAATTTTTTTAGAGTTTTTAAAAAGAGATACCTCAAACATTACCTTAGATTTCATCAGGCCTCCAAATTATGACATGAAAGTTGATTTAGTATGATGCCTAATTTTTTAAAACTTTAGATTTCTTTGTTATAACACTTAAAACGATATATTTTTAGGCTCGACTACGCTTTATTGCTAACCAGAATGTAAGTATTTTAGAAGTTCTATAAAACCCGAAGGAGTACTCAAACACCTGCATAAATTACCTAGGAGTCCAAATTATTACATGAAAGTGATTTAGTATGAATGCTAATTTTTTCAACTTTAGATTTCTTTGTATAACACTTAAACGATATAACTAAGCTCGACTAACGCTTTATTGCTACACCAAATGTAAGTATTTTAGAGTTCTAAAGGAGATACTTCAAACGCGGGACTAATTGACCTATGTGAAGAATTGTTACTTTGAAAGGATTTTAGATGAATGGAAAGTTTGGAAAGACCTTTTAGACTGTAATGATTATTACACTTAAAACGATATACCTAAGCTCGACTACGTTTATTGCTACACCAGAATGTAAGTATTTTAGAGTTCTTCAAAGAAGATACCTCAAACACCTGCCTAATTAACCTAGGAGTCCAAATTATTACATGAAAGTGATTTAGTATGAATGCTAATTTTTTCAACTTTAGATTTCTTTGTTATAACACTTAAAACGATATACCTTAGCTCAACTACGCTTTATTGCTACACCAGAATGTAAAGTTTTTTATAGTTCTTCAAAATGAATACCTTAAACACCTTCCTAATTACCTAGGAGTCCAAATTATTATATAAAAATTGATCTACTATAAATGCAATTTTTTCCACTTTAGATTTCTTTGTTATAACACTTAAAACGATATACCTAAGCTCGACTACGCTTTATTGCTACACCAGAATGTAAGTATTTTAGAGTTCTTCAAAGAAGATACCTCAAACACCTGCCTAAATTACCTAGGAGTCCAAATTCATTACATTGAAAGTGACCTAATATGAATCTAATTTTTTCAACTTTTATATTCACTTGGTTATAACACTAAATAGGAAATACGTAAGCTTGACTACGCTTTTATTGCTAAACCAGAATGTAAGTATGTTAGAGTTCTTCAAAGAAGATACCTCCAAAACCTGCCTAAATTTAACCTAGGAGTCCAATTTATTACATGAAAGTGATTATATATGAATGCTAATTTTTTCACTTAAAACGATATACCTAAGCTCGACTACGCTTTAATTTTACCCAGAATTGAAGTATTTTAGAGTTCTTTAAAGAAGATACATCAACCACCTGCTAAAATTACCTAGGAGTCCAAATTATTTACATGAAAGTGATTTATTAATGCTAATTTTTTAACTTTCCATTTTTTGTTATAACAATTAAAACAAAACACCTACACCTCCACTCCTCTTTTTTTGCTAACACCAGAATGTAAGTATTTTAGAGTTCTTTCAAAAAAGATACCTCAAAACACCTGCCTATTTACCTAGCAGTCCCAAATTATTACATTAAACGTGATTTATATGATGCTAAATGTTTTTCAACTTTAGATTTTTTGTTATAACACTTAAAACGATATCCATGCCTAAGCTCGACTACGCTTTATTGCTACTACCAGAATGTAAGTATTTTTAGGTTCTTCAAAGAAGATACCTCAAACCCACTGCCTAAATTAACCTAGGAGTCCAATTATTAACATGGAAGTGATTTAGTAATTGAATGCTAATTTTTCAACTTTAGACTTTCTTTGTTGATAAACACTTAAAACGATATACCTAAGCTCGACTACGTTTAATTGCTACACCAGAATGTAAGTATTTTTAGAGTTCTTCAAAGAAGAAACCTCAAACACTCTGCCTAAATTACCTAGAGTCCAAATTATTACATGAAAGTGATTTAGTAATAAATGCTAATTTTTTTCAATTTAGATTCTTTGTTATAACACTTAAACGATATACCTAAGCACGATTACGCTTTATTGCTACACCGGAATGTAAGTATTTTAGAGTTCTTCAAAGAAGATACCTCAAACACCTGCCTAAATTACCCTAGGAGTCCAATTATTACATAAAAGTGATTTAGTATAATGCTAAAATTTTTCACTTTTAGATTTCTTGTTTAACACTTAAAACGATATAACTAAGCTCGACTACGTTTTATTGCTACACCAGATGTAAGTATTTTAGAGTCTTTAAAGAAGATACCTTAAACACCTGACTAAATGCCGCCAACACCAAGGTATAACATGTTCCTGACTTCTTTATGACTGCTTATGATCTCAAACTTTAGATTTCTCTAATTTTTTCCACTTTAGATTTTTTTGTTATAAACACTTAAACGATATACCTAAGCTTCGACTACGCTTTATTGCTACACCAGAATGGTAAGTATTTTAGAGTTTCTTCAAAGAAGATACCTCAAACACCTGCCTAAATTACCTAGCAGTCTAAATTATTACATTAAAGTTATTTAGTATGAATGCTAATTTTTTCAACTTTGAGATTCCTTGTTATAACACTTACAAACGATATACCTAAGCCGTCCGATTAACGCTTATTGCACCCCGGGAATGTAAGTAATTTTAGAGTTCCTCAAAAGAACGATACCTCACACCTGCCTAAAATTACCTAGAGTCCAAATTATTACATAAAAGTGATTTATTATGAATGCTAATTTTTCAACTTTAGATTTCTTTGTTATAACAACTTAAAAACGATTATACCTAAGTCGACTACGCTTTAAGTGTACACCAAATGTAGTATTCTAGAGTTCTTCAAAGAAAATTCCTCAAAACACTTGCTGAAATTACCTAGGAATCAAAATTATTACATGAAAGTGGATTTTAGTGAATGCTAATTTTTTCCACTTTAGATTTCTTTGTTATAAGACACTTAAACGATAACCTAAGCTCGACTACGCATTATTGCTACACTAGAATGTAAGTATTTTAGTTCTTAAAACAGAAGATACCTCAAAACACCTGCTAAATACCTAGGAGTCCAAATTATTACATGAAAGGGATTTAGTAATGAATGCTAATTTTTCCAACTTTAGATTTCTTGTTATAAACACTAAAACGATATACCTAAGCTCGACTACGCTTTATTGCTACACCAGAATGTAAGATTTTTGGTTCTTCAAAAGAACGATACCTCAAATCACCTGCCTAATTACTAGGAGTCCAAAATATTACATGAAAGTGAATTTCAGTTATGAAATTGCTAATTTTTTTCAACTTTTGATTTCTTTGTTATAAACACTTAAAACGATACCTACTAAGCTCGACTACGCTTTATTGCTACCCAGAATGTAAGTATTTTAGAGTTTTTCAAAGAAGATACCTCAAACACCTTCCTTAATTACCTAGCAGTCCAAATTATTACATGAAAGTTATTTAGTATGAATGCTAATTTTTTCAACTTTTAAGATTTCTTTGTTATAACACTTAAAACGATATCCTAACTCGACTACGCTTTATTGCTACACAGAATTAATTTTTTAGAGTTCTTCAAAGAAGATACCTCAAACACCTGCCTAAATTACCTAGGAGTCCAAATTATTACATGAAAGTGATTTAGTATGAATGCTAATTTTTTCAACTTTAGATTTTTTTGTTATAACACTTAAAACGATATACCTAAGATCGACTACGCTTTAGTGCTACACCAGAATGTAAGTATTCTAGAGTTCTTCAAAGAAAATACCTCAAACACCTGCCTAAATTACCTAGGAATCCAAATTATTACATGAAAGTGATTTAGTATGAATGCTAATTTTTTCAACTTTAGATTTCTTTGTTATAACACTTAAAACGATATACCTAAGCTCGAACCTACGCATTATTCTACACTAGAATGTGAACGTATTACGGAGTTTTCAAAGAAGATACCTCAAACACGCTGCCTAAATTACCTAGGAGTCAAATTATTACATGAAAGTTTTAGTATGAATACTAATTTTTTTCAACTTTAGATTTCTTTGTTATAACACTTAAAACGATATACCTAAGCTCGACTACGCTTTATTGCTACACCAGAATGTAAGTATTTTTGAGTTCTTCAAAGAAGATACCTCAAACACCTGCCTAAATTACCTAGGAGTCCAAATTATTACATGAAAGTGATTTAGTATGAATGCTAAATTTTTTTCAACTTTAGATTTCTTTGTTTAACACTTAAAACGATATACCTAAGCTCGACTACGCTTTTATTGCTAAACCAGATGTAAGTATTTTAGAGTTTTTTCCAAGAAGATACCTCAAACACCTTCCTTAATTACCTAGCAGTCCAAATTATTACATGAAAGTGATTTAGTATGAATGCTAATTTTTTCAACTTTAGATTTCTTTGTTATAACATTAAAACGATATACTGAAGCTCGACTACGCTTTATTGGCACACCAGAATGTAAGTATTTTGATTTTATAAAATAAGACACCTCAAACAACTTGCCTAAATTACCCAGGATTCCAAATTATTACAAAAAAGTGATTTAGTATGAATGCTAATTTTTCAACTTAAGATTTCTTTATAAAACTTAAAACGATATACCTAAGCTCGACTAACGCTTTTATTGGCTACACCAGAATGTAAGTACTTTAGAGTTCTTCAAAGGAGATACCTCAAAACACCTGCCTAAATTACCTAGGAGTCCAAGTTATTACATGAAAGTGATTTAGTATTAATGCTAATTTTTCAACTTTAGATTCTTTGTTATAATAACACTTAAACGATATACCTAAGCTCGACTACGCTTTATGCTACACCAGATGTAAGTATTTTTAGAGTTCTTTAAAGATACCTCAAACACCCTAAATTACCAAGGAGTCCAAATTATTACATAAAGTGATTTAGCTCACCTCACTCACACACTTTTTCAACTTTAATTTTTCTGTTATAACATTAAAACGATATACCTAACTCGACTACGCTTTATTGCTACCACCAGAATGTAAGTATTTAAGAGTTCTTCAAAGAATACCTCAACACCTGCCTAATTACCTACAACCAATTATTACATGAAAGTGATTTAGTAGGAATGCTAATTTTTTCAACTTTAAATTTATTTCTTTGTTAAATCACTTAAAACGATATACCTAAGCTCGACTACGCTTAATTGCTACACCAGAAATGTAAGTATTTCAGAGTTTCTTCAAGAAGATACCTCAAACACCTGCCTAAATTACCTAGGAGTCCAAATTATTAATGAAGTGATTTAGTATGAATGTAATTTTTTCAACTTTAGATTTCTTTGTTAAAACACTTAAAACGATAACCTAAGCTCGACTACGCTTTAATTTTCCAAGATGTAAGTATTTTAGAGTTCTTCAAGAAGATCCTCAAAACATCCTGTCTAAATTACTACGGAGTCCAAATTATTCATAAAGTGAATTTAGTATAAATGCTAATTTTTTCAACTTTAGATTTCTTGTTTATAACACTTAAAACGATATCCTAAGCACATTACGCTTATTGCTACACCGGAATGTAAGTATTTTAGAGTTTTTCAAAGAAGATACCTCAAACACCTGCCTAATTACCTAGGAGTCCAAATTATATAAAGTGAATTTAGTATGACATGCTAATTTTTTCGAACGTTGTTAAGATTTCTTTGTTATAACCTTAAAAACGATATACCTAAGATCGACTACGCTTTAGTGCTACACAAAGTAAGTATTTTAGAGTTCTTTAAAGAAAATACCTCAAACACCTCCTAATTTACTGGGAATCCAAATTATTACATGAAATGATTTAGTATGAATTGCTAATTTTTTCACTTTAGATTTCTTTGTTATATACACTTAAAACGAATACCTAAGCTCGACTACGCATTATTGCTACACTAGAAATGTAAGTATTTAGAGTTCTCAAGAAGATACCTCAAACACCTGCCTAAATTACCTAGGAGTCCAATTATTACATGAAAAGGGATTTTGTAATGAATGCCTTATTTTCAACTTCTAGATTTCTTTTGTTAATACACTTAAACATAATACCCAAGCTCGACTACGCTTTTATTGCTAAACCAGAATGTAAGTATTTTAGAGTCCTTCAAAGAAGATACCTCAACACCTGCCTAAATTACCTAGGGAGTTCCAAATTATTACATGAAAGTGATTTAGTATGAAATCTAATTTTTTCAAAACTTTAGATTTCTTGTTATAACACTTAAAACGATATACCTAAGCTTCGACTACGCCTTATTGCTACACCGAATGTAATTATTTTAGAGTTTTCAAAGAAGATACCTCAAACAACCTCCTTAAATTACCTAGCAGTTCCAAATTATTACATGAAAGTTTTTTAGTATGAATGCTAATTTTTTTCAACTTTTAGATTCTTTGTTATAACACTAAAAACGATATACTAAACTCGACTACGCTTTATTGCTACACATAATCGTAAGTATTTTAGAGTCTTCAAAGAAAGATACCTCAAAACCACCTGCCTAAATTTTACCCAGGATTCCAAATTTTACATGAAAGTGTTTTAGTATGAATGCTAATTTTCAACTTTAGATTTCTTGTTAAACATTAAAACGATATACCTAAGCTCGACTACGCTTTTATTGCTGCAACAACAGAATGTAAGTATTTTAGAGTTCTTCCAAGAAGATACCTCAAACACCTGCCCTAAATTTCCCATGAGTCTAAGTTATTACATTGAAAAGTGCTTTAGTATGAAGCCTAATTTTTTCAACTTAGATTTCCTTGTTATAACACTTAAAACGAATATACCTAAGCTCGACTACGCTTTAATTGCTACACCAGATTGTAAGTATTTAGAGCTCTTTAAAGAAGATACCCTCAAACACCTGCCTAAATTACCTAGAGTCCAAATTATTACATGAAAGTTGTTTAAGTATGAAATGCTAAATTTTTCAACTTTTAGATTTTTTTTGGTTATAACACTTAATACGATATACCTAAGCTCGACTACGCTTTAATTGCTACACAGAATGTAAGTATTTTTAGAGTTTTCAAAGAAGATACCTCAAAACACCTGCCTAAATTACCTCTAGGAGTCCAAAATATTACATTAAAGTGATTTAGTATGATGCTAATTTTTCAACTTTAGATTTCTTTGTTATATACACTTAAAACGATATACCTAAGCTCGACTACGCTTTATGCTAACACCAAATGTAAGTATTTTAGAGTTCTTCAAAAGAAGATACCTCAAACCATCCTGCCTAAATTCTAGGATCCAAATTTATTACATGGACAGTGATTTAGTTGAAATGCAATTTTCAACTTAGAATTTCTTTGTTATAACCTTAAACGCTATACCTAAGCTCGACTACGCTTTATTGCTACACCAAAATGTAAGTAATTTAGAGTTCTTCAAAAGAAGATACTCCAAGACACCTGTCTAAATTCCTAGGCGTCCAAAAATATTACATGAAAAGTGATTTAGTATAAAGCAATTTTTTCAACTTTAAAGATTTCTTGGTTATACCTTAAAACGTATACCTAAGCACGATTAACGCTTTATTGCTACACCGGAATGTAAGTATTTTAGAGTCTTTCAAAAGAAGATACCTCAAACACCTGCCCCTAAATTACCTAGGAGTCCAAATTATTACATAAACGTGAATTTTGTATGAAGCTTAATTTTTTTCAGCTTTTAAGTTTCTTTGTATACACTCTAAAACGATAACCTAAGATCGCTACGCTTAGTGCTAACACGCAGAATGTAAGTATTCTAGAGTTCTTCAAGAAAATACCTCAACACCTGCCTAAATTACCTAGGATCCAAATTATTACATGAAAGATAGTATGAATTTTAATTTTTTCAACTTTAGAATTTCCTTTGTTATAACACTAAAACGATATACCTAAGCTCGACTACCCTTATTGCTACACTAGAATGTAAGTATTTTTAGAGAGTTCTTCAAGAAGATACCTCAAAACACCTGCCTAAATTACCTAGGAGTCCAAATTATTACATGAAAGTGATTTAGTATGAATGCTAATTTTTTCAAACTTTAGATTTCTTTGTTATAAACTTAAAACGATATACCCTAAGCTCCACTACGCTTTATTGCTACAAAAGAATGTAAGTATTTTTGAGTTCTTCAAGAGATACCTCAACCACCTGCCTAAATTACCTAAGTCCAAATTATTACAATGAAGTGATTTAGTATGAATGCTATTTTTTCAACTTTAGATTTTCTTTGTTAAACACTTAAACGATATACTAAGCTCGACCGCTTTATTGCTACACCAAATGTAAGTATTTTAGAGTTTTTTAAAGAAAATACCTCAAACACTTCTTAATTACCTAGCAGTCCAAATTATTACATGAAAGTTATTTTATTATGAATGCTAATTTTTTCAACTTTAGATTTCTTTTCTTATAACACTTAAAACGTAATACCTGAGCTCGACTACGCTTTATTGCTACACCATATGTAAGTATTTAGAGTTCTTCAAGAAGATACCTCAACACTGCCTTAAATTACCCAGGATTCCAAATTATTACATGAAAGTGAATTTAGTATGAATGCTAATTTTCCAACTTAGATTTCTTTGTTATACCACTTAAAACGATAATACCTAAGGACTACGCTTTATTGCTACAACAGAATGTAAGTATTTAGAGTTCTTCAAAGAAGATACCTAAAACACTGACTAAAATACCTAGGAGTCCAAGTTATTACATTGAAAATGATTTAGTAAAAGGAAATTGCTAATTTTTCAACTAGATTTCTTTGTTATAACACTTAAAAACGATATACCTAATAAGCTCGACTACGCTTTTGCTACACCAGATTGTAAGTATTTAGAGTTCTTTAAAGAAAGATACTAAACACCTGCCTAATTTACCTAGGATCCCAAATTATTACATGAAAGGATTTAGTATGAATGCTAATTTTTCACTTTAGATTTTTTGTTATAACACTTAAAACGATATACCTAAGCTCGACTACGCTTTATTGCTACACCAAATGTAAGTATTTTAGAGTTCTTAAAGAAAGATACCTCAAACACCTGCCCTAATCTACCTAGCAGTCTAAATTAATTACATTAAAGTGATTAGATAGAATGCTAATTTTTTCACTTTAGATTTCTTTGTTATAACACTTAAAACGATATACCTAGCTCGACTACGCTTTTATTACTACACCAGAATGTAAGGTATTTATACGGTTGTGCAAAGGAAGTACCTCAAACACCTGCCTAAATTAACCAGAGTCCAAATTATTTACATGAAAGTGATTTAGTATGAATGCTAATTTTCAACTTTAGATTTCT
>JABUQX010033446.1:2500-7500 GCA_015478945.1 Trachelipus rathkii
TGTCTCCAATGAGGAAGCCACTGACACATATACGCGAACATCTGTCTGTCATAACGCTCATTGGACTGGTAAGAGCAAACAAGCTGATTCGGTAGATGGAGAGAGAGCTTATAGTTGGGGATTCGTTGCCCGATCACACTACCAATGAGATCGAAATAGCTATGAATATTGCCAGAAGAGCACATGGCTGAAGATCGTTAATTTTTATCTCTTTCTTGGACTTGTAGTGTAATTAGTCTAAGCACGATGTAGGATTAGTGATTATGATAATGTTATATGAGGTAATATTTATATAATAAATTCTGAGATCTAAGTGTTTTAATACTACAAAAATATCTACTGCTATGTATGAGGCCTTTATATAAATATTATCTAAATATGTCATATGTTGTGGCAGTTTATCACTGGTAGCAATAGCCCTACGTACAAACCTATCCCTATCACTAAAGCCTACCTAGTACCCATTCACACTTCCTATGTTATGCCAGCCTTATGTTCTTATCGAGACCTCTGCCAAATGGTCTTTCCATCTTCCTTCAGACTATCTACCTATTACGGACTCAATTATTAAATATTTTTCTTTATACGCGTCCACAAGCCTGTACGATTACCCTATCAACTCACACTACACTATACATCCCTTAACGTAATATCCAGATCATATCAATCATCGTTTCCTATATGATCGACATAATAACAACAAAATTATAATCTCGTTGTATTTTTATCATTATTGCTCATCATACTACGTACCTTGTATTCATATCACACTCACATAATAATATTATATATATAATATATCATATATAACATCACTCATATAATTAGTCGTTATAATAGTCAATTTCCTCACAGATTTTTGTTTAGGCGACATTTTTCCCTCAACACCTAACACGCTCTCGCACGAAGATTGCTCCACATATAACACTTCTTATCTCCTTAGAATATATCTTTCTTGATTACCATGACCATTTTTATGGTTATCACTGCCAACTTATGCATTAACACATGTAGACATACATATCACTTATCTATCATTATACACAAATTACCCTAGCGCACTCTAAGACTTAGTGCCCTTATACAAATATGCATACCACGATATTAACTGCACCAGTTAGCACGCTATCCTAAACCATTCACAACTTATTCCTACTATCATATCTGCCTATCTATTATACTGTTATCACCTATTTTCATTTACAACATATATATATCTAAATTTTAATACTTCAGTGAGATACTTAGTTACATAGTTAGCTAAATACCATCTGACACGACTTCAACATTCATAGTCGACTACCCATTCACTCACTACCTAATACCTTATCTAATATATATACTAATCCATCATTCCTATTCAAGACCCCATATACCTTTATCACCACCTCATAGCCAAACCCTCACTATACAATTTAACTTACTCAAACTCTCTATTTCAAGATCAATAACAAAACCAAATCATCGGACATACAATATAGCAAGGGCAACCTCCACTCTTCATTCTCACACATCATTCCCGAATAACACCTACCCTTGCTACCCAACGCTTTATAGTATATCATAATCCCATGAGAATAAGCAATTTGAGATAACATTGGAGAACATATCAACATCTCCCTGCCGCGGAACGCCTGTTAATGCAACTCATGTCTATTAATATTAATGTCCCGAGATTCCTTCACTTCGACTCCATATATTTTGCACATGTTTCACAATCGTCATACATACTTTTGATTCCATTCAGAAGCCTACCACCAACTCCATATATCTCTAACACCTGCCACGGCTTCCCTATTACCTGTCTAACGCCTGTTGCAAGTCCATAATAACCTAGGTACATGCCATTTATTCTTCTCTCATTTTCTCAATCATTTGTTTCAATATAAAGATTTGATCCACACATCCTCTACCACTCCTAAACTCACCTTGTTCTTCACCAATCAGTCCTTCAGTCATCCGATGTACTTTTTCAACCAAACTACCAGCATATATCTTCCCTACACCACTTGATAAACTAATTCCCCTATTCAATAAACTAATTCATCTTGTTCACATTCAACTGATTTATATGCAAACGCTCTTAAATACTTTTCCTTATTACCTTGTTCACTTAACTTTTCACTTTTAATTCTTCCCACTTCCTTCCTTACCTCTTTTCTCTCCATCCAAGCTCCCACTAACTTAATCTTACATGAAACAACCTAATTATCCGATAATCCTATTCCTAGCCCTTTCACTGATTTAACATCCATCACAATTCACATATCTCAACATCTCCTTCACCAAAACAAAATCAGTCATAGGTTTCATTTCAATACCATCTTTACTTACACCAGCTTTAGTATACTTATGAATACTCTTGTGTTTGAAGAAAGTATTGGTCACACATATCTCTTTCCTCACAGAACCCATAACCTTCCTACCATTCTCATTTTCTCCCGTCACTCCAAATTTACCTGTTACACCATCCCATTTTTGATCACCTATCCAACCATTTAGATCTCCCAACACAATCAATCTGAAGCTCCAACTCACCCCATCCAAAACAGCATTCAGATTATTCCAGCAAGTCGCACTCTACTCAACATCACCCTCAGATGGACTATATGTACAACCACAGTTACCTTGACCTTTTCAAACTTAAATTTAACCATTAGAATTCTAGTACTGCCACAAACAAAATCCACCATAGTTCTGTGCCACATGTCACTCATCAAAATTGTAACTCCTTCTCTCCCATCTCATTCCTCTCCACTCCAGCATGCACACAGTACACACCGCACCACTCATCTTCTCCGTTTCCTTTCATCTTTGTTTCTGTCACAGCGAGCAAATCAGATTTATTTTATTTTATTCCATTTTTTATTCTTTTAGTGGAATTCTGCTTCTTTTTTTTCTTATTTACAATTATTTATTTATTTTAATTATGGAAGCAGCAACATCTAATCATCTTGACATGTACTTTAAAAATAGTCATCTTACTCCGTCTTGGACCGCTTTACTTTTTTCATTACTTTTGTTAATCTCCTCCAAAAAATTTCCTCGAAATCATTCATTACTACCATATATATTTCCCTCTGTTCTTCTTTCCACCTCTTCATTCCGCATCAAACCGTTTTCCATTACCGTTTCTTAATGAATAAGTAAACTATCGTTTTTAATTTTCTGTAGTTGAGAAGATGACTGAATTTCATAATTATGAAAAAGTATTAAAAACGCCGACATCCATGTGAAAGCGTTGCTTTTCACAGTAGGCTCGATGTCTATTTCCGCTGTTTCTGATTATTATTATTATTCTTCGTGGTATTTTTTGTATTTTATTCTATATTCTCTTTTAATTTGTCTTTAAATAAATTCTTTTCTGAATATATAACTTTTTTAACTTTTACTATTTTTTTCCCTTTTTTATTTCAAGTTTCTAGTTCTTCATATCTCATAAAAATTATTTACTAATAATATGTAAGTTCCAAACTTTATATGAGAGCCTTTTGATACCTGCATTTATCTTAAATTATTGGCATAATATATTTCATAATGTCCGTTGAAGGTGTTACATGAAATAACCTAATTTCATTTATAAAATTATTTTTCTGCATCTCTACCCCCACCCCTCCCCCCAAAAAAAGTAATAATGATATAGTAATAATTTTCATTGTAATATATCTCCCACTGTTTGTTCTCGTGATTTTAATCTTTAATTTTACGAAAGGCTAACTTATCTCTATATTTTGTTAAATTTTTATATATACCAGGAGCAAAGATGGGATGAAGCCGTTCAGATGCGAGGAAGGAGTTTTGCGAGAAATTTGGAAACCTATAAGATGTTGACTAGACTGAGGCCTCCCAAGTGTACTGTTGACGAAGTAGGTATTATTATTATTATTATTATTATTATTATTATTATTATTATTATTATTATTATTATTATTATTATTATTATTATTATTATTATTATTTATATTATTATTATTATTATTATTATTATTATTATTATTATTATTATTATTATTATTATTATGCTATATTTTTAATAGTATCATGCCAAACATCGAAATTTTGCTCATGCATCAAATCACAGGTTTTTAGTCCTGTGAAGTTACCACTTAGAACGTTTTTTCGTAAATGTTAGTTGAACTAAAACATAGGATTGCATTGGTTGTTCTTTTTCAATTTTCTCTAGGTATCAGACCACTGCTGTAAAATTAAAGTTTTTAAATCGGTGTTCAGCAACATTTTATATAATAATTTACTTTCGAAGTGTTTGCTTGGAAGTAAAGCAATTTTTTTGTTTAGAGATTTAATTGTTTAAACGTTTTGATTTTTTAAGTTGAATCTGGTATTTAAACACGTAGTTATTATTTGCTTATATTGATATGAAAAGTTTTATATAAATTTAGTACTAGTTAAGTAAAGCTAATGTTATTAGGATTACTATTGATATATTTCTTTTCTTTTTTCTTTTTCTTGTTTATATAGCAGAAAGGACTTGTTCGGGTAAGAAATTTTTATTGTATAAAGCTATAAATATGCTTAGTACTCAAGTTCTATTAAATGTATTTGCAGTTAAAAACAAAAGTTCCTTAGTCTACAGATTGGCTGATTTTTTTTTTTTTTTTATTTATTTTTTTTTTTTTTTTTTTAACTTTTTAATTGCGAATTTTCTTAGTATTCTTTTCCCTCCCTGTTTCTCATAAAAATATTGTGGGGTCTGATGATATGGACTATTGGATTCCTTTTAAATTGGTTTTAAAAATAATAGAATAGGGACACTTCGTCTTTTTTTTTTTTTTTTTTTTTTTTTCCTTTTCTTTCTTTTTAGGGACTTTTCTCTTCCTCTCTTTTTTTTCATTTTTTCATTTCAAATGAGACAGATGTGAAGAAAATATTAAAAAAAGGCTCTATAATTTTAATATACACCGTCAACGATTTTAATTTGATTCTTGTAATATTTGAGCCTCTAGCCATTAAAAAAATTAGATTACCTCAATTTTTTAAGA
>JABUQX010033446.1:15000-21868 GCA_015478945.1 Trachelipus rathkii
ATGATGGATTGTGAAGGGGAGTGTGGAAAGAACACTTCGAAAATCTGTAATAAATATTTGGGCCAAAAAGTTAATGAAAAGGTGATGTTGAAGTGAACTGGTGTGTGTGGGGTTTGATGGTGCAGAAGGAATAGGTTATTTCGGGGATGAGGTTATTAGCAAAGAAGAGGAAATGGGTAGAGTAAGATAGTTGAAGAATGGTAATCCTGCAGGTATCGATGAAATTACTGGTGAAATGATCAAGAACGGAAGGCCAGTTTTCTGATTGATTTGGATCTTGAAGTTTGTGTAAATAAGCGTTTATGGAGGGTAATAGTTCCGAGGGATTGAGGAGAGCAGTAATAGTACCCTTATTTAAGGGTAAAGGAGATAAAGGGAACTGTAGAAATTATAGGGGAATTAGTTTATTGAGTGTTATAGGGAAGAAATATGTTGGTATTTTGGTCGAAAGAGTGCGCCGAGTGACTGAAGGACTGATTGTGAAGAAAAAGGTGCGTTTAGGAGTAGTTAGAGGATGTGGTGGATCAGATTTTTACATTGAAGCAAATTGATAGAAAAAATGAGGAAAAAGAAGAATAAATTGTATTAAGTTTTATGGATTTGCAACAGGGGAATTGATAGGGTTAATAGGGAAGCTCGATGGCAGGTGTTAGTGATATAATAGTTTTTGGTGGTTGGCTTCTGAATGGAATCAATAAGAATGTATGACGATGTGAGGCGTGTGTTAAGAATAATGGTGTCAAAGTGATTGGTTTAATATTTAATAGCGGGAGTGAGGCAGGGTTTGTGTTATGTCTCTTTCGTTATTCATTTGTATATAGATGGGTTATGAAAGAATGAAGGTGGGGGTGGCAGGAAATGGTGTTAAGAATGATGGAGAAAGAATGATGGAGGGTGCCCTACCTATTATATGCCGGATGATTTGGTTTTGTAGTGAGAATTTGAAGAGTTTGAGAGATTGGTAGAGAGATTTGCAGAGTGTGTATAAAGAGAGGGGTTTGAAGTAAACGTGATAAGAGTAAGGTTATGGTTGTGAAGGAGAAGGCAGTCCTCAGTGGGAAGTTATGTTAGATGGTGAGCCAGCTGGAACTAAGGGTGTCTGAGTTTAAATATTTAGGGTATATGTTGGAAATGAGAAGGGAACTGGATGATGCGAGTGTAGTAGGAAAGTTGTAGATGGCAGGAAGCTGGGTGGTGCTATTAAATCTATGGTGAATGTAAAGGGAATAAGTCATGAGTGTGCTAGGCCTTACATGAGGGTATGTTGTTACCGTTGGTGTTATTGTATAGTAGTGGAGACTATGGTTTTGGAATAAGAAAGTATACTATAATCTATAAGTTCAATGTGTTTCAGATGGACAATCTTAAGGGGCATGCTAGGTGTGAGAAGAAAAGTTGGAATAAAATGAGGAATGAACATATTAAAGAGTTATGTGGTTGGGAAGAAATGGGTAAACGAGAGTAATAAATAAAAAATATGTTGCGATGGTTTGGTCATGTGGGAAAGGATGATTGATAGTCCGTTTTTAAGCGGATGTATAGTTGGAGAGTGTGTTGGAAACGACCGGCTGGGAGATCGAAGAAGAAAGGGTGGATGAGTCAGTAACGAGATGTCTGAAGGAAGAAATGGTGAGTTTTGGGCAGGGCAGAATAAAGGTGCATAATAGGAAGAGAATGGGCGGGGTTTTTGTAGGGGGTTGATGGTTGTGGCCCACCTGGGGCAAAGGGGATGACACTTACCACTGCGATTTACTAGTGAGGGTCCGTCGCTGGTCCCGTTGAAGCTATTAGGGTGGGAAGGCTATCTGTTGATGTCGTATGACTGTGACGAGTCCTTACTATAAGTAATGGTACAGAGGGGGGAGGGGTAAGGCTGGACTTTCTTTTCGACTTGCTGTCATATTCTTCTACTTTTGCTTTTCTTTTCCCGATCCTTCTTACGCACTTACACAAGTCTCTTTGGGGAGAAAAAGGTAAAGATGAAGAATTTATATATATATATATATATATATATATATATTATATATAATATATATATAATATTATATATTATATATATATATAATATATATATTATATATATAATATATATATATATATTATATATATATATATATATATATATATATATATATTATAATATAATAATGATAATAATTAATAATAATATATAATAATATAATTATAATAATAATAATAAATAAAATAATAATAATAATATAATAATAATATAATTAATAATAATAATAATAATAATAATATAATAATAAAATATAATAATAATCAGATCATGTTAAATGTAATAATTATATGCCCTAGAGTCAAATAAAACTTTAGTAAGGAATAAAATCTACTTTAAATATTTCATACCTATTTTAACATATTGTATTTTACTGTATTTTATTAATGCTAAATAGCCCTAGAAAAGACTTGAAATATATATGAAATAAAAAAAAAAAGTATGTTAAAAAGACAAAAAAAAAAAAAAGACCCAAAAAAAAAAAAAAAACAGAAAAAAAATTTAAAATTTGGGTCTCTTTCTTTAAAAAAAAACGAACGGTTTTTTTTTAAATCAACCCTATATATATATATATATATATAATATATATATATATATATATTATAATATATTATATATATATATATATATATACTATATATATATATATATAGTATATTATATATATTATTATATAATATATTATTAATATATATATATATATACTTAATATATATTATAATATATATATATAGTTACCGAGCTGATACGTAGCATAATAGCATCGACTCTGCAGGAGTCGAGCTTTCATGGTCTACTAAGTCTGTTGGGACGAAGATAGACCCGTCTTCTTATGGGTGGACGCAAGGGTGGTCAAAATAATTCTCAGAAGGGAGGCAGAAATGATTTAGGTGAGGACCTTAAAATTAGCAATGGACTGCTGGAAGTGAACTAACACCAGCACTCCCTCTCACCAAGAACATCTTTCCCTTTCAGCATAGGCAGAATTTGGTGAACTTGTTCATAAAATATAATACAGCTATCCCTGTTCTGCGGCTGTTAAGAGCGAATATTTTGTATTCGGTGTGGAATATTTTAGGGCAAGAGGAGGTCAGCCTTAAACTGCTTTTAAATTTTGACACCTAATCCTTTTTGAAGGTAATATGGATCTCTTGTCCTTTGAAGAACGACATTGAGGAGGAAGTGGGAAAATCTTGAGATTTTTGTAAATAATTCATTCAATTTTTCATATAAATATTATAAATAAATTTTTTGTAAAGATATATTATACTATTTAGTATTTAATGTTAAAATTTTTGTGAAGTCGCACAATTAATTAGCGGGAACGGTGCGGAAGTGCGGACTTGGGCGAAAGCGGAGGGTTTGAATGGTCTGCAATCAAGTGCCGGAGGAGCGGCTAGCGGACTACGTTATTTCTCTGGAGGTGCGATGGCGGGGTTGCGCTAGCGGACTACCCTAAATGAGCGGGTGCCCACCTCATATATATTATATATATATATATATAATATTTATATATATATATATATATATATGTATATATCATTATATAGTATAATATATATATATATATATATTATGATATAGTATATATATATATATCATATACTATATATATAATATATAGTATATATATAATCACTGAATAATAGTTTTTAAGTTGTAACCAACCACCGAATAGATTGTAAAAAAATAAAAACAATAAAGAATAATTAAATAACCATACTAACACAATCTCTCTAACTTTTAAATGTTAAATTTATATTCCCTCTTTTTTTTTTGAGCTTTTGTACAGCAGGCTTCCATAACCCAATTAAAGATTGCGTATCAATGTAAATATTTGAGCTGATGGTGATTTTGTAAGTTCTCAAATGAATTATATTTTTTTATATGTATTTAACGTTTTATGAAAGTTGTTTTGTCGCAATTAATAACTCAAAACATAATTCCCATTTGTTGTTTCGGTTTGAAAAACCTTTATTTCCCCCTTTTTCCTTGTTAACTCAGTCCTGATTCTGAGTCCCGAGGATGAATTTGGGGAAGGTATTTATGAGTAAGGTTTTAAAGTCGAGACTTTTTTTAAGTTTTTGTATAAAGTATTTTGAACTTGGGATCCTTTATTTGATGCATTCTCAAAATGCTCAAGTTTTGCTTATGTATATTATACGGCCTTCAATATTAATTTCCTTGTACTATAAATGGAAATTGGAAAAGTGTCCAACTTTCATTGGCAAAATTCAAAGATGAAAGAAAAATTTGTGCAAATTTAAATTGGCAAATTTACTATATTTATATATTTCAAAATATGAAATTTTGACTAGATTATTAGTGGAAAACTGAAATGATTTGCTGCTTTAGAGCTTTCTGTATTTTCCCTATTTAATTATTGTTAGCCGATGAATTAGTTTTATTAATCAGTTAAAATAGCCCACCCTCCCTGCCACGTATCGCCGCGGACTCTTAATGCTTTCCTTCAGTGTTAAAATGGCTACATGTTCTTCTCACATGTTTTTTTTATTTTTTAGATGTAGACATTTTACAAATACTTGTTTTTTTTTATTGCATACAGTTATCTAGAGGGTCGCAAGGGTGTTATGTGTTTATAGTTTTAGTTTATAGGCTCTGAACTTGCACAGATAAAATTATGAATCTAAGTGTATCTTGAGTCTATGTTGAGTCCGGCATGTATTAAGTGTGGAAGGATGTTATGTAAGAATTGGGTATTTTCTAGTGTTACAGACTGTTTTATGTGTTCATCGCGGCCATTTTCCGCAAGTGACGGTGGAGTATCCGAGAGCGCGATAGATGGGAGGGAAGGATTAGATCGCTCGAACATTTGGGGTAGTTATAAAGTGAGAGAAGTACTAGAATTTAAGAATTCATCACATTTTTAGTAACCTCGATCAAAAGGTTATCATTAAAAAAAGATATTTTTTTTTCCCTGGTTTTAGTGGGAGCGGTTTCCCACAACTTATAAACAAGTTTATGATCGATCTTCAGGAACTAGCTCCTTGTGTCGGGAGAAGCGGTGGTCAGTAATGCGAGCATCGTAGTTTGGTAATGGTACGATAAGGGACGCGGCCGAGATGATGTTGGGGTAGCAGAGCGCTTACTATTTTGGTGCGCCGGCGCAGAGCGCTCACGAGCAATTGTAAGGAAGCGACAGCGCTACCGATCTAATATTGAGGCAGGCTGGCTGCAATTTATGACTAGTAGATTTGGCTGATACGGAACGCGGCTCTCCTGTGCGTCTAATGGATTTGATGCAGTAGTTTTCGCTTCTGGTGTTGTTATAGGTTGGGGCAGACTCGGTGTGTCGGACCGTAGAAAGGACTAGTCTTATATGTGTGTCGCGGTGCTCACGAGGTTACGTTCCACATAAACGTGGAAGTGATCGTCTTTTTTAAAAATGCTTTTGTTTTTAGACGTTAAATTAGTTATCCTAAAAGTGGGAATATTCTTCGTTACGAATACAATTGTTCTTGTGTTCTATTAGTCCTTTGAATTTTGCAGAAATTTTTACTTTATTATTTATTATTATTATTTCTTTTTATTTTAATATAATTTGCTATTTTGTAGGTTTATCCTCCACCTTTTAATTTAGTTTTGGAATTATTATTATTATTATTATTATTATTATTATTATTATTATTATTATTATTATTAAATTATTATTATAATTATATTTATTTTATTAATTAAACACTTAATGATTGTACTTAAATAAGAAATCATTTTTTAAGATTCCTAGCTTCATTAATATGCTCACATTAAAGGAGGTTTCATATTGTTTAATTTTTTAATTAGCAACATCACCTTGTGTTAAGAAAAATTTTAAACATACTTTTGACTTGTTTTAAACATGTTGCATTCTATCTAGTATGTTGTAAAAATGTAAAAATCTTCAAATTTAAACGTTCGCTTTTTATAGAAATTTTAACATTGTTTGGTAGTTTAAGCACGAATTTTTTTAAGTTCTGAAGTTAGAGTATGTTTATCGGTTTAGAATGGTAGAAAGGAGGTTTACTTCGTAAAATACGTTGCATGGTAATAATAATTACAGAATGTGATGGTAATTTGATCAAAATTGTATGTAGATTGTTTGTATTTGAAATTAATGTTTTTTATGTATTACGTATTGTAAGGTAGATCAAAAGTGTTAAGAAAGTAGTTTTTTAAATTATTCTCAAAAATATTTTCTTATTATTTTTAATTTAAATTAAAATCACAGCAGGTTAATTATTTTATAGTTGAATATTATAATATATATATATATATAATATATATATATATATAATATATATATATATATATATAATATATATATTATATATATAATAATTATTACTAATATATTAGTATATATATATACTATTATATATATATATATATATTTTAAGCCGTTGCTTTAACCGTTCTGTTGTTATTTGTAGTACTGGTTATATCATTTATTTTTATTATTCAGTGTTGAGCTTGTTTATTTTTTTTTTCATTTTGTAGAATTGTTTTTATTCGGAGCATATTTTTTTTATTTTAGAAAAATCGTACTATGTTTCCTTTTGTTTTGAACCACTTGAATTTTTTAACAGTTTATTTTCTTTGTCAAAGAAATCTTGCACTTCTCTGTTTCCTTTCTGTAAGGGTGGCTTCAACCTGTAAGCGACATTCTATCGGGAGCACCCGCCTTGCGGAATGAAATGCGGCAGTGCGGTCATTCGTGCGTAGACTGCATTTTACAGAGGTGGATTATTGTCTTCGCATTCAATGATGGTATTGAAGGCCTCGACTCATTGAAGGAAATGTAAGTTAGCTCATTATTAATTCGTAGTAGGTAGTTTTAGTAGTACTAGT
>JABUQX010033447.1:0-7500 GCA_015478945.1 Trachelipus rathkii
GGATAGTTTGGCAAATTTAGAAGTTTGTGGTAATTAGACAAAGCAATATCTATTAGTTAAGGATGTTGTCTGAGTTTTTCTGTTCCTAGATCTTCAGTTAATAGGGTTATCTAGGACATAAATTTAGAATTCAAATATATTAAGTTATGAAAGCCACAAATTGAAAGCTCTTAAATTTTGAGAGTCTTATAATTAAAATTATTCTTGATCGAATTTTCCGATTTTCTTAGGTGTAAGGATATAAAGAAAATTTAATATTATGATAATTTCAGACTATAGACATTATATGAACAGCTGAGACATGAGGAATGTATCAGAATTCGTTTTGATATGGAAAGTAAAGCTCATTTTGGAATGCATTTTTGCATAATTTGAATTATATATATATATATATATAGTATAGTATATTTTATATATAGTTAATATATTATGTTTATGAGTATATAAAATATCGTATGATAAGTATAAGTAGTAATATAGATATATATATATATGGTAATATTATGTATTAATAATAATGAGGAGTATATATGTAAGTTATTAAATAGTATATAAGTATATTTAGTATTAGTATATTTTAGTAGAAGATTTAAGATTTTGATTTTAAAGATTATTTTAAAAGATTGTAAAAGTTTCGGAAAAGATACTGTATATTTTTTTTATTGTTTGTGATTTTTTATTTGAATATGTCCAAAGGTAACTAAATTTAAGAAAATATATATTTTTATGGTTTCGGAAGCGTTTTAAGTCGGAATGTGTTTATATTATATAGTATGAGGTTATGATATATATACGATATATATAATATATATGTTATAGTATAGTTTATTAGTATATATTATATATAGTATATTATATATATATACTTGATATGATAGTATATATTATTATATATATTATATAGTATATATACTATTATATAGTGCTATTATAAGTATATATATAATTATATATATATAGTAAAGTATATATATAGTATATATATATTATAGTATATTTTATTATATATTATAATATATATATATATGTTATTTATATAATGGATATATTATTATATATATGATATGATATATATAGTTTATATATATAGATATTATATATTTTTATATATATAATACTAATATATATATATATGATGATTTTATTAGTAATATATATATATATATTTATATAGTAGTAGTAGTAGATGTTATATAATGATATATTATATATATTATGTATATATATTTATATATATATTATATATATATAGTATATATTATAGTATATATTTATTTTAGTTATATAATAGTGTATATATTTATTATATATAATTAGTTATATATAGTTTAGTGTATATTATATATTATTATATATGTATATTATAGTATATATATATATATCTATACTAAGTATATGTATAATATTTATATTTCAGTGAAAGGGTTTAGAGTTCGATTGTTATGTGGTTGGGAAATCATATAATAGTATTGGAGCGAAGCCAAATTGGCGGGTTGTTAGTTGGATATACGATTATAGTGTAGTATGGGTCTGTGTGAACATAGCTTTGGATATTAATGGCGATGTGGATGGTTTGGTAATCATATTTATATATATTAGTTTGAAGCACGTCACATCATCATATGAAGTAAGTTATCGACAGGCCGTAGGTGTGCTTTGTGGATTTGCATGAGCATGTTTGTGTAGTGGGTTGAATGGGAGCGTCTCGATAGGCCATGTGGCTTTGTTACTGGTCTCTATATTGCTCTTATGGTCTTGATTTATGTCTTTATAGTATGATTAATAGTTATAATATATAGTAGGATATAGTATATATTTATATATAGATATATATATATATATATTATTAGGTATATTATATATATTATTTAGATAGTATACAAGTATATAATCTATATTATTAGTTAGAGTTATATTTATAGATAATATATAGATTTAGTAGTAGATATATATGGTGACGGTCAGCTGTTTGATTTTTTACCGACTGCGTCAGTTTGATTTTTTTTACTTTGGTGATGGTTTATTTATTTCTTTGGGTATTTGGGTGCGCGGGGGTTCCTCCGCCCTCCCTATCGGGGTATGGAAAACGTCCCCCTCTGTCGCCCGTCGGTTGAGCCATAATTTTTTGTTTTATTTATTTTTTTAATTTTTTTTTTTTGCCATTTTTGTATAAGCTTTACACGCTTGATTCCAAAATGTAGATTGGTTTTTCTTCGTGGTAGTGTCGTACTTTCGAGATATTTCATTTACTGAATAATGATTTTTTTTATTATTATATTTTTTTTTTTCATGAGTGATTAATTTTGTAATAAGCATTTATATCGGGGCTGAATTTTCAAATTCTTGTACTTGTTTTTCTGTAGTGTACTTTTCGAGATAATTTCATTGTATGTAAAATTTTATTGATATATGTTAATCAGTTCGGAATGTATTTCGAAAATATTTGTTCGAACTTTGAAGTGCAAATAAAGATGCATTAATTCATGTTAGATATACATTAGCTACAGATCATGGGTAAAAAAAAAACAATAAAAAAATAAACTCACGGAGTCTTAAAAATAACAGGGCCTATATGGAATATATAATACGTATATTAGTATATATAGTAGATGATATATATATTATAGCTATATAATATATATATAGTATAGTATTAAAGGGGATATGTTATGTATATATATATATATATGTTATTTATATAACTTAGATTATGGGTATAATATATTAACTAATATGTTATAGTATGTGGTTACGTGAAGGGAAGGAAGAAATGAGTAGATTTTGAGGAAAAGTTTTATTTTAGAAGTAAGTTTAACTTCATTTATGTTTGACTAAACTATTATATACAGTCCGCTACAATAACAAAACGAGGTGCTCAAAATGGTTGCTATTAACTTCCAGAGACCATTGGCCAAAGTATTCAGTGGTATCGCTACACATTCCGTTTCAACTTCATCCCGAAGGACAGCGAATTTGTGTTTCGTATACTTTAGTATAATGATTTTTATGAATTGAGGCGTGTTGGCGCTTTCAAGAATCGTTCTAAAAGGCAAGATGTTTTTTAAAACTGTAAACAAAATGTTTGTCAATATTCTTTTCGGTGAAATCTTCAAAACGAATAAGCAACTTTGACGGGTATCGGACATCACGTGTAGGGTTAACTGGTGTGTTTTCGTTCTACAAATCTTGAGTTTTTTATTTTTTGAGTTATTGTGACTGTCAATGAACTCGTAAAAAAAAGGTATTACTTTACAATGTTTTTAAGTTTTTGGAATCCATCTACAACACATTTTAATCTTCGGAGAATATCACTTAATGATGTTATTTCTAAAGAAGTGGTGAGAATATAGTGATTTTAAAAGAGATTAAGGTTGCGAAACGTTTATAGTGGTGTCTCAGTGTAGTTATTTCGGTTTCTTGTGACTAGCTTGAAGAGAATTATATTAGTATATAGTGATATTAATATATTTACGTATTATATATATATGTATTAATATAAGTATATATAATATAAGTAGTAATATAGTATTAGGATATGGAGTAGTATTAGGTAGTATAGTTAGTTAGTTATATAATTTATATTATATATATTGTTTTTTAAAACTAATTGGACGAGCAAGGATAGCTGCCGCACTGATTATGAAGTCGGGGTGTCTCGCATTTCCGTGGAATCGGACAGGGGGTAGAACTATTGTCCTCCCTGCATGGGAAATAGTATATATGTATAGTAGTATATGTTTTATTATATATGCATATATAATTATATATATTGATAGGTATGATATATATATATTATATATATAGGTATTGTTATATATATTATATAGTAGTATAAGCTAGTATTATATGTAATATAGTTAAGATATGGTCGGCAGCTTCTGATCAATTATGGGCGGGGCAAGTGATCTTAAAAACTATTAGACTTGCACCTAAAAGAAGGAGATGCAATTTTTAGATAATAAGCGTAAATTTTGAGTTACAACATGTTTTAAGAAGATGAAAAAAAGTCGGTTTTAAAAAAAAAGTGAATAAATGTGGACTAGTAAGTCTTTAAATCATTTGTTAGATTGACGTACCTATAGTTGGCTTTAATGTTTGGGTGGTGTTTAAAATAATGAGTACACAAAAGTATTTCCCGCCAAGATGGAAGGAGTCGGGGTCTCGTCGGCTTCCGGGGACGCGGGTTGGACTATGTGGTCCCCCAGCCTCTGGGCGAGGGTCTCTGAAAACCGCACCGAGTTTGGTATTATGTGTGGTAGAGGGGGTTTCTTCGCCCTCCTTACAAGTATAGGTAGTAGGGAAAACCGTCCTATATTGCTCATGCGGCATCGTGAGCCGCTGATCTGCGGTGCCATAGTATATATATATATATATATAGTATAGGTATATATATATATAGGTATATATATTGATTAGGTAATATGGTATACTATCATTATATTTATATGGAATATTATATTTCTTTTTGATTTCTTTTTGGACAATTTTTTGTTACTTATCAAAACTATTGTATATAGTGAATAGGTATAATCCATACTTTATAATAGTATATGAATATATATTATAGGTATGAGAGTAGTAGATTATATAGTAGGCTATTAATATAGGTGATACTATAAGATAAGTAGTATATATAGTGTTAGATTATATGTATATGACCTATATATATATAAATATATAACGTATTATATTATATAGTATATACATATATATTATTTTAGTTATTTATTATACTATAGTAGATGTTAATATAGCATCTTTACTTTATAATGTTATTTATTATACATCATTATATTTATTGTATAGTATGGTTTATGCTTTTTGATGTTAGACAGGTTTATGAGCAATTTTTCAGACTCCGTTACATGAAGCTGTGAGGAAGATGTGCCTGAGAAGTGTTTCTAGTAGCATAATTGTATTTATATACATTGTGTATAAATGAAAAGACAATCTAATTTTTGTCATCTTGTCTTTATTAAACAGTAGTGAGGGTATGTTCTCTTATTTATTATGATAATTTACCAGTTTTAAGAGATAAGCATTATAAGGTCTTATATCTAAACTAGTGGACGGGCTAATGGATAGGGCCTCCATATATTATATATTAGTATATATAATATGTAATATGAGTATATATACTATTAATATAGTTACATGATATATATACTTATATATAGTTATATTGCATTATTATATATTATACTATATGTTACTTAAAGTATAGTATACTTATATATACACTGTATATATATTATATATATTATATCCGGTACATATATATGATTTTATGTATAGTATATACTACCAATGATCAAAATTAGGTATGCATAAAAATTGCTTGAGTTTTATATAGTTTATAGTATGAAGTAATTTATTAATAGGTAGTATTGGTAAATGCAGGTTTCTTAACTGTTGATGAATTAAATTGCGCTTTATAGCTGGCCAGGGCACCACAGATGTAAATGGATTAAAAAGTTTTTATCGCACTCTGAAGATATGTATGTTCTGAGTCAATAAAGATTGAGACCTGGATCAGAGGGATCCTTAAAATAAATCGTAAAATATATTGTTAGGAAAAACCGTTTAAATGTTCATTATTAAAACATTACAGTGACTTTGAAATTCAAAAACAATACATATTTTAAATTAATTATTTATTAATTACTACATAATTGTTATTACTTTTAATTCTATTAAAAAATAAACTAAATTTTATTTTACAAATCAAATTTAAAATAAATTAACTAATGAAAAATTATTCACAAGTTATGTACAACAATTTTTATTAAGATGAAATTAAATAAAGTATAGCCAAAGTTAAATTATTCACAGCAAATATGTGCAAAGACAAAATGTGAACATTTAATGATTGATCTCTAATTATGCGCCGTCGGTTATAGACTAGATATGTACCAGCAGAGTAAGTTAGCAAGGGAGTATCATAATAAAGTAATAAGCATAACCCTTAAATGAATTAAATAAATTTACATAATAAATAGATTATTAAAAGACTTAAATGAGTCAAAGATTAACGCTTACTTAATAATGAAACCAAAAAATGCATGAAAATAACCAACATTAAACAACACACTTACTTAAATCCTTTACGACAGGTGGTATACAGCATGGGACACTTCCGGTAGAATCATTAAATCGATTTACAATTAATAAAATAAACCATTTAAAAATAAAAATATTAAAAGAGAAATAACACATGATTATACACTTTGAGCAATATAAACCAACTATTGGACAAAATATTAAAACAATTAAAGGGTCATAGTTATTTTTCTTGACTCTTTGGTGAAGTTTTGTTATAATCATGAAAAGTAAAATTGTCAAATAGATAATTTTAAGTATTTATGTAAATATTTACAGTATTGGTGGAAGCTCAATTATTTTGTGTAATTCTTTTTTTTTTATTAGTTTTTATTTATATTTTTTTACGATGTTTTTTTATTAAAACAATTTTAATTGTAATTATTAATGTGATGGGTGCTAAAAAAAATGTCAAAGATTGTTCTTCAATATTTAATTATTTGTTTTTTATGTTTTCTTATGGTATATTTATTACATTAGCATTAGACAAGAGAGAACTTAAAATATGTTGTGCAACAAGTGTGTGTTAATTCCGGTAACGTCATGTGCGGGAGGTAACATAAATGCATTGATTTCTTATTTGAATTACTGATGACGGTTTAGAGTTAGTGTTACGTGGTTATGTAAAGTGTATGATTGTCAGGCGTTAGGTGGTTTGGATTTTAGTTAGGTTAGGTTAGGTAGCTGTATGGTTAAATTTAGGGTTAGTAAGGTTTACATATGTTAGAATTATGGGATAGGTATTAGGTTATATTGCAGATTATAGATTTGAAGAAGGGGCGGTGGAGGGGTAGTTCAATTTTTGTTAAAAATAAAAATTTAATGTTTTTCACAGTTTGTGCTATTATATCCAATTGCATTGCGTTAAACAAAAGCATGAACGGGGACGAAGTACGTGGAGTGTTTTGTTAAATATAAAAGCTAAAACAATAAGGAATTCATTGATTATTTGGAAGTATGCGACGATGAGTAAAAGAATGAAGGAAAATGAATTTATTTGAATAATATTAAACGGATGATTGAGAATTTGAAAAGTATATTATGGTATATATAGTAATTAGTATATAGATATAGTATATATAGATGAACAAAGAATGAAAAATACGAGTATAGGTCGTAGTATATTAGTATAGATATAGTTATATAATGTATATATATATATAACTAGTATAGATGTTAATAATATTACTATATATATAGGTAATAAAAAGGGAATTATTGTAGGTACTTAATTAAAACTGTCAAAACTAATGAACAAATTTAATACCATTAATGTAGTAATTTTTTTTTACCGACTCAGAACTCAAAAATTTAACTAATTTGGTAAATAAACCTAAAAATTTATGAGTTAGAGAAAACGTAAGATGCTTTATGTAACATGAGCCACATCAAATTTACACA
>JABUQX010033447.1:12500-17500 GCA_015478945.1 Trachelipus rathkii
AGTTTTATTTTTTAATTCTTTAAAACAAAAACATTGTTTAATTGAAAAATTTATCATTTTGTTAATGTTTGTTTTCTATTTTCAATTATTTATGGTTATAGGGTAAAATATTTTAATTTTACTGACCTATATCAGTAAAGCAGTAAAGCAGTAGCGCAATCCCCTCCCACCTAAACATGATCTATTCATCTATGTTTTAAGTCATATTTAGTCCACATTTTTTATTACAAACTCACATATTGTGTAAACATAATATAAAGATAAGTTCACTCTATAAAACTATAATAGTAAAGTGGAAATATTTACTAAAAATTTGTGGATTATATACCCTAAAGCAGTTAGGCATTAATGCATAACTCCAATCCCACCTTTCCGCCTACCTGTGATATATTGAAAATATTTTTCATGTCCTATTTTTACCTTCATTTTTTTATAACAAGCTCACATTTTGTATGAAGATAAAATAAAATTTTCTTTATATGAAAATATTTTAGTATATTGGAAAAGCTTGGTATAATTAGTGCTTCAGTATATTAAGTTGTGAACAACAACCATCATTTTCTCAAGTTCTAATCATATCAAAACCGTTATCATACCATAACCTAACAAACTAACTCAACATGTACACCTCACAACATTCTAACTCATCAAAAGCGAACATAACCTAGCATACCTACCATTCTATATTATGAATAAATGCTAATATTATCAAAGTTTTTTGAAATTTGAAATTTTTTGAAATTTTAAAAATTTGAAATTTGAAATTTTTATTCTTTTTAAATTTAGCAATGCTAACAAATTCATCTAATTTAACATTTTGCAGAAAAACTTAACCTAACCTTACTTTTTCGTACGTATCACTAGCAGGTAACACAGTAATATCTAACAAAAATGAGCATTTCCTAGCAAAAATATGATAACCTAACTGATCTCTCCTACTGAACTACGAATAAATTTTAACATGAACAATGTTTCTACCAACTATTATAGGAATGTTATTAAAATTTTATATCATTTTCTAAACCGCTAGTATTTAATAAATCATAATAATATGTATATATATCCATGATATATAGCCATAATATTTTTTTAAAAGAATTAAGAGGTACTGATCTTTATCTTTTTCTATCAAACTAATAGTAAAAAAAATTAAACATATTTTTTTAAAAAAAAAATTATTTTTCATTATTCAGTTTATTTTAAAAGTGTAAAAATGTGTTTAATTTTTTCAAAGTTTCTTAATTTTTTTTTTTTAAAGCTATTGTGTTTATGACCATAATCTGAAAACAAGCAAGAACGATAATTAAGATAAGATGTAATAGTGATACAAAATCCCTATCTTAATATATTATCTTTCACATATTAATATTTGTTAAATATAGTAATATTTATCAAAACCTAAAAGAATTAAAAGAGCCTAGCCTGTCTAACATACTAAACTACGAATAAATTCTACCTAACAAAATGACATATCTACCAAAGGTAGTTTACCTAACATCACCTAACAAAATTTAACTTTACCTGACATACTTAACAAACGGAAAAAACGAATAAATGAAAACATATCAATACTGCCAAAATAAAATACCTTCCCAAACTAGACAATAAATAACTGCCAACATATCAAAACTGCCAAAATAAAATACATTCCCAAACCAACAAACTACTTAACATGTGTTCCGTAAATCAGCATAACAAAAAAAAATTGAAACATTAGCAAAGTCCCCATCTTATCAAAGGCTGTTATCTTAACATTGACAAACAGAACTGATAATAACATTCTTTTACCTAGAGATATCAAATAAAACTATGTAATTTTTAGTTATATCAATAGTTATTAACACAGTAATATCTAGCAAAACCTAATACAATTTTGCCTAGCTAGCATATGGATCTAAGAATAAATGCAAGCGTAATTCAACAAGGCATGTTATATTAAAGGTATGTGTTGAAATTCTACTTTTTCTATCAAGTCAATAATTGTTAACATATTAATATCTAACAAAATCTAGCACAAGTTTTAATTTATCTATCAATAGAAGCTAACAGAGTAACATCTAACAAAACCTAAAAAGATTAACATCAACTATATTGTTAACATATTAATATCTAACAAAATCTAGCACAAGTTTTAATTTATCAATAGAAGCTAACATAGCAATATTTTACATAATCTATCCTGTCTAACCTACCTAACTATGAACAAATAATAACATTACCAAAGTTCACAACTCTTCAATTATAACTATACAAACCTCAAACAACACTCGATCTTACCTTACATTTTCCATGATGTCAATAGCTGTTAACATAGTAATATCTAACAAAATTTAAGATAACCCAACCTATCTAACCTACAGAGCTTCGAATAAACGCTAACATAACAAAATTTTAGCTTATCCATAGCTGCTAACAATAATATCTAACAATACTTTGTATAACCTACCCTACCTAAACTTACTAAACTATGAATAAATGCTAACATTAAATAAGTTCCCTCTCTATCAATGTTAACTAACCACATGAATAAATGTTAACATAAACAAAGTTCCTACTTATTATTGAGACGATAATAAGATTTTTATACCATTTTCTAAACTATTATTATTAACTTTACATAAATAGTACACATATCGCCCAGGAAAAACAAAACAAACAAACACATGTATGCATTATCGAACCCAAGTGTACCATATGCATTACATCATATTTATGATGTCACATATTGCATTTCATAATCGTTGAAATATTAATTTTAATTTTCTTTTAAGCTAAAATGTTTATATTGTTAATAAATATAAATTTTTTTAAACTGTCTCTTTAACAATTTTTATATATTTCTTTTCAACATTAATTTTTTTTTCAAGTATAATAAATTAAACATTCATGATCTTTCATACATCATATCACAATTTGCAGTTCCTTGCAGGAAAGTTTCACACACGATCAGATTTGGTATCAATAGAGTGTCTGAGAGTGTCATTCTTGGTATGACAGTATTTGGGAACCTTTAGAGTCATTCGATTCCAGCTCCCTAGCTCTCTTTCTAACAATCTACATCTTTGTGAGAGCAAAATATCTTACAATTTATATTCAAGTAGCTTTAATATATTCAGTAAAAACTTATTCTACAATTGAGGTACTGATTAAATCATTTAGTGCATCCCAATTCAAACATTAATTCTCCAGTAAAGCGTCTTTAATATTTTAAAAATGCTAACTTCAATGCCTATGATTTATAATTTATTATCCTACTGATACATTAATCTCTTTTTCATGCTACTCTAAATCTCTGTTTGAACATATATCTAAATAATGTAGAATTTTGAACTTTACCCTTGTCCTTTTAATCACCCTACAGGTAAAAGTCATATGAAAACAAATACAGGAAACAAGACAACCACAAATCTATATTTAATTTTAGTTCTTCTGTGATTGCTTCGTTAATACGGGTTAGCAAATCATGAGACAGATACATATTTTTACTCAAAATACAGGAGTCCTCTATTTAGGGGATTTCAACAATATTACAAGCTGAATCGATAGGCCCCTCTCAAACTGACGTGTTTGAATTGATTGAATTGGTAAGTATTCTAACGACCGAAGGCAATTCCCTTTTAAACCTACACAGTCCCAGATCTTCTTTAAGAATTCTTAAAATCTCTTGATCTGTGATTCATCGCTAGTTTTTCACACTATGAATAAACAATTTCCTCTCTATTTGGCAATTCTGGTTAAAACATATAAATCTTAAATTTATTACATCCTCTGCAGCAGTCCCAACCTTTTATCGATACTCTATTTGGTGTAATTGAGAAGTTTCCTTTATTTTTGAGTTAACAATCTTTTGGCATGGCTCTTGTCTTAGCATTGAAGACGCTTAGGTGTCTGTAAAAATGGTAGGATCTGTAATCACTGATATGATAAGCAGATTCGTTCCTTCTCCGCCTCGGAGTATTTGGATATTTTCCGAAATTTTCATAGCACTTTTTTTTGTTCATTGAAAGTTGATGCGACATACACCAAAAGAAAGACTTCGACCAATCATTTCCATATCTGCATTGAAAAGAAAATTGCTTAAGTAAAAAAAGTCATCCTTATTTTAAAATTTTGAAAAAACACCCTAAGAAAAAACATCTCATTCGGCTATGATAAATCATAAGAAAAAAACAAAGATTATATATATTTCCAATTCTGAAATAAAAAGGGAAAAGGGTTGAGTAAAATGAATGCTTATTTTCATTTCCAATTTTCCGTATGAAAAATATATTTAAGATCTTATAAAGGAGTTGCAATCTAGAATAGATAGTGGGTAAAATTATAATGACAAGTTTGAATAATTTAAAATCTTCCAAATTTAAAGGAAGATAATAATTAAAAAAAAAAAATCTTGTTTCAGAGATGATGGTGTCTTTTAGTTATCCAATGAATTTAAAATTTCACAAGGAAGCATTTAATTATACTGCTTTATTCTTTTGTAGAATATAATAATTTATGGGATAGTTTTCTGAAAACTTTTAATATTTATATATAATACAAAATTTTTTTTTCAAGCTTAAACCACTGAGGTGGATTAATTATAATACCTAATAACTTGTCTTAATAAGCCAAATAAACAGCCTTCAGCGTGTTTGGAATATCAGCAATTTAGAGTTCATAGTGGAATTCTTAAATTTCCGCTCTGAAATAAAAATTAAAAGCAATTTTCAACTACATTTTAAAATTAAAATAAAATAAAGTAACCAAAATCGAAAATGGAATCTTTTTAAGTGTATTCTAAATTAGATTTTCATTTTTCAAATTAACAACTTATTTAAATTTGGTCATATAAAAAAGTTGGAAAGGATGATAAATCCGCTCAACACTACCAACTTTTCTTTTTTTTGCAGAATGAAATTTATTATGTGGTCTTTTATTTTGGCATTCGGTTCATCAAAATCGGATGAAAAATCTTTAAAAAAAAAACTTAAACCCCATAAATGTTTATCTTCACAAAGCCC
>JABUQX010033447.1:22500-25000 GCA_015478945.1 Trachelipus rathkii
TCTTGCTGGGCATGACTTCATTTCCTCGACATGATATTCTTAAATACCTTGGTGAATACATCGAGGATGTAGAATTTTTTTTTCAAGTATTAGCATGTAGGAGCATACATTAATAGAAACTAAAATATTCCACCGCGTACTTATGAAAATCCTTTACAAGGAATATTATCCAATAATTTCAAGCTCACAAAGAGATCTTTTTAAAGTGCAAGCGCCATTTATTACATTGTCCATCACTAAGAACTTCTATTTTATATTAACGTTAAACAATGTCTAAATTCTTGCTTAAAATAAAATTGTCTAAATAATAAAAATACCACAGATAAAATTAAAAGTTAGCATCGCTGTACATACAAATATAAAAACTACTGAATTAGAGAAATGTAGCTTAGCCAGGGGAAACTAGTCCAAATTTTGATGGGGAAAATGGACAACACGCCATTAAAAAAAATTCAGATGTCCAAAACGTCGACAGGATTTTGATCGACAGCATTTCTGTTGATCAGCATTTTGGTTGACAACATTTTCTTCATAGTGTCCAAATGTCTACAACATTAAATCGTAATGCTGTCAGATAGGTCGACAACAATAGATTAGAAGTCACGGCATCATTTTATAGGGTTGAGCCGAAGGGAGAAGAGGGGACGAAGTCCTCGTCGTCCACCGGGGAGGCCGAGAGACCCGACTCTCTGATATCTATAAAGTCATACCCTATGGGTATTCCTTTAAGTTTTAAATAAGAAAGTAAATGATATACAAATTTGATATATCGATAGATAATATATCACATAATCGATATTATGAAAAAAATTTATTATTGTCCAAATGGTCGACACGTTCAAAATGAAGAGGAAAAGGTCGACACATTTTTAAAAAAAATGTCCATATTGTCGACAGCATTTTGGTCGACAGGATTTTGTCGACAATTTTTTTCCCAATTTAGGACAATTTGAAATGTCGACCATTTTCCCTGTCGACAATTTGGGTCTAGCTTCTTAGCAGAACATTACTAAATGTAGCCAGAAATCCAGAACTTTACATGTAGATCACGGTTGCGTTAAAAAAAAAAAATGCCCAAAAAAAAAAAAAAATCTAAAAAAAAAAAACTTGAAAAAATTTTTTTTTTTTTTTTTTTTAAATTTTTAGCTATTATTTTCAACAATTTGAGAGAATATTTTTAAATTAGCAATATCTATTAATAACAACTATATTATGTCTTCAGTAATTAGTGGCCTAGTAGCATTTTATTTACAAGATTTTCACAGAAACTAGCTTTTAAATATTTGAAATAAATGGAATGAAAAAAATAGTTCTTAAATTTAATACAAAAGTAGAAATGAATGCATCTTTAAATTTTATTTAACTAGAAGATAAAAACAATTCCATATAAAAATTGACAAAATAAAATTTTTTCAGTTAAAAAAAAGCTAAAAATTTCTTTCCGATTGTTATAAAATTAGAAGAATATATTTTGAAGTGCATTATTTTATAAATGATTTAGTATTCAATAAAGTATAAAACTAATTTGTAACATTGGATTGAATTAGGTTAGTAAATGAATCAACATTCACATATTATCTTCACATTAGTAACCATATGATTTTCTAACCTGTCTTAGATATTATCTTTTTCTTTCTTTCTTTCTTTATCTACCTTCTATTTTCCCAAGAATGGGAGTAAGAGTGCGTGACGCAGCATCGGAAAAGAAAAGCAGTAGAAGAACATGACAAAAAGTCGAAAAGAAAGCCAGCCTTACCGCCCCCTCATTACCATTAATTAGTGAGAATTCGTCGCAGTCAGAAAATTCCACCCTAGAGCTTCATGGGACAGCGACGGACCCTCACCATGGTAGATCGTCAATGTTAGGTTCATCCCCTTGGCCCAGGTGGGCCACAACAATATCCCCTCACAAATCCCCGCATTCACTCCTGTTATACACCTTCTTCTCGCCTCTACCAAAAAACTCACATTTCTCTCCTTCAACATTCGTTTTACTCGACTCAAATCACTTTTTCTTCGGTCTCCCAGCCGGTCGGTTTCCCAAACACGACTCGCCCTATACATCCGCTTAACCAACGACTATCATTCATCCTTTCCATATGACCAAATCATCTCAACTACTTTCATTTATTCTCTCATTTACCCCTTTCTTCACACCACACAACTCTCTAATAAGTCCTCCTCATTTAATTAATTCTTCTCACACCAGCACTCCCCTAAGATTGTCCACTGAAACACATTGAACTTAGATCTATACTTCTTATCCAGACCATAGTCTCACTACTATACAATAACACAGTTAACAAACAAAACAATACCCTCATGTAAGACCCTAGCATACTCAAACTTAGTCCCTTTACATTCACCAACGATTTAATTGCAACCAGCCAACTTCCTGCAATTCACAACTTGCCTACTACACTCTGCATCATCATTTCCCTTCTCATCCAACGTATACCCTAAAATATTTTAAACTCAGACACTTTGTTCCAGCTGCTCA
>JABUQX010033448.1:0-12500 GCA_015478945.1 Trachelipus rathkii
ACGCGCCCGCGTAACAACGTGCTGATTACTATATCTTAATTTTTCACTATTTTCACTATCAAAATATTTGACCATATTTTAGGTTGCTATTTTTCACAGTAGGTCACTGTCTTACATCCTGTAGTTTGACATAAATTTTAGGAACGTACATGGGTCTTACAAAACGTAGAATAAAAGACATATTGTTTCTTCTGCTTCTGTAGGTTACTCATCTTATTTCATATAGATGGTCAAAATTAAACTTGTTTTGGCTACTTGTCAGGTACATTAGGTCTTAAAAAGGGTTTACTTAATTTTCGGACCATATTTGAGTCGTAACAATTATTAAAAGGTAAATATACTTTTGATAATGTTGGCATCTCCTTTTAATAGGTCACTTTTGTTACATTCTATATTAAATTTAAAAACTGTTTCCCCGGTAAAAAGTTACGCCGCGTCACAGAGTTGATGCTTTATATTTTCATATGTTTTTTAAATTCAAATATATAGATTGATCGCATTTTAGTTTGTTTGGTACTTTTAGTGAGTCACTGTCCTTATATCATGCAGTTTGACATAATATTTTAGGACGTCTATGTGGTCTTACATTTTAGGGCGTTAGTATATAATACGTGTTGTTTTCTCACTTTTTAGTTGGTACTATTTTTACATCTTATGCAAATAAAGAATTGTTGCCTCAATTAAATTAAAAGGTGTACTTATTTTCAGGCCTCTGTGGAGAGTGCCGTACAAAGAAGATAATATATTTGTTGATATGTTGGAATCTCTTCAATATTTCCTTTGTCGTACATTCTATTTAATTTAGAAACTGTTGCCCTCAGGAAAAAAGTTCCAGGAGTCACAACGTTTGATGCTATATTTCTATTTCATATTTTCATTTAAATATTTTGACCGCATATTTATTTTGGTACTTTTCAGTAGGTCCTTGTCTTACATCATGTAGTTTGACATAAATTTTAGGACGTCCTATGGGTCTTACAAAAAAAGTAGAATATACAGATGTTGTTTCTCTTCTGTAGGGTATAGTCTTACATTCTGTGATCAAATTAAAGATTGTTGCCTCCAGTAAAAAGTTAAAAGGGTTTCTTAATTTTCAGGACCTTAATTTGAGTCGTACAAAAGGGTAATATATACTGATTATGTTTGGTCTCTTAAAAGAATACTGTCGTAGCATTCTATTTAAATTTAAAACTGTTGGCCCGCCAGGTAAGGGTTTACAAGAGACACACGTTTTGATGCTATATTCCAATTTTCATACTTTTCCATTCAAATATTTTGACGCATATTTAGGTTGGTACTTTCAGGTCACTGTCTTAAATCATGTAGTTTGAAATAAATTTTAAGGACGTACTTTGGGTCTTACAAAAAACGTATATATACAGAATGTTTGTTTCTCTTCTGTAGGGGTACTGTTTAGCTTTCTGTATCAAATTAAAAATTTGTTGCCCCTAAAATAAAAAGTAAATGGGTTTTAACTTAATTTTTCAGGACCTACTTTGAGTCGTAAAAAAAAAGGTAATATATTTTTGATTTGTTGGATCTCTTCATAGGTCACTGTCGTAACATTTATTTAAAGACTGTGCCCCCCAGGTAAAAAGTTACAAGATCACAACGTTGATGCTATATTCCAATTTTCATATTTTCATTCAATATTTTGACCCATATATTTAGGATGGTACTTTTCAGTAGGTCACTGTCTTATATCATGTAGTTTGACTTAAATTTTAGGATGGTACTATTGGTCTTACAAACAACGTGAATATAACACGCATGTTTGTTCTGCTTGCTGTAGGGTATGTGTTACTTCTTGTGATCAATTTAAAGTTGTTGCCTCAAGTAAAAGATAAAAGGGTTTACTTAATTTTAGGACACTTACTTTGAGTCGTACAAAAAAAAGTATTAGATACTGATATGTTGGATCTCTTCAATAGGTTTCACTGTCGTTCATTCAATATTAAATTTTAGCAAACTGTTGCCTCAGTAAAAAGTTACAGAGTCTCAACGTTGATGTAATTTTCAATTTTCTATTTTATTCAAATATTTTGAAAGCATATTTAGGTTGGGTACTTTTCAGTTGGTAACTGTCTTACATCATGCAGTTTTGACATAAATTTTTAGGACGTACTATGGGTCTTACAAAAAACGTAGTATAATAAAGACATGTTGTTTCAATTTTGTAGGTTACTCGTTTTTACACCGCTGTGATCAATTTAAAAGCTTGTTGCCTCAGGTAAAAAGTAAAAAGGGTTTACTTTTATTTTCAGGACTACTTTTGAGTCGTAGCAAAATGGTAATTATAATGATATGTTGGATCTCTTCATATCTATATTAAATTTAAAACTGTTGCCCCAGGTCAAAAGTTCATGAGACACACGTTAATAGCTGTTTCCAATTTTCATTTTTAGTCAAATATTTTTGACCCATATTTAGGTTGTTACTTTTCAGTAAGGTTGTTCTTACATCATCGTAGTTTTGCTTAAATTTTTAGGGCGTACTATGGGTCTTACAAAAAAAACGTAGAATATACATTGCATGTTTGTTCTCTTCTGTAGGTTAACTATTTTAGCACCTGTGATCATTAAAATTGTTGCCCCCTCAGGTAAAAAAGTAAAAAGGTTTACTAATTTTAGGACGCTACTTGAGTCGCACAAAATGGTATATATACTGATATGTTTTTGGATCTTTCAAAAGTAGCTGTGTACATTCTATATTAAATTTAAAAAATGTTGGCCCCCAGGTAAAGGGTTACAAAGAGTCCAACGTTGATGCTATTATTATTTCAATATTTTTTATTCAATATTTTGAAGCATATTTATGGTTGGTACTTTTCACTAGGTCAACTCTCTTACATCATGTAGTTTTGACATAATTTTAGGACTTACTTGTGTCTTAAAAAAACGTAGTATATAAAGACAAGTGTTGTTTCTCTTTTGTAGGTTACTATTTTACACCCTGTGATCAATTTAAAGATTGTTGCCCTCAGGGTAAAGTTAAAAGGTTTTACTCAATTTTCAGACCTACTTTGAGTCGTAACAAAAAGGTAATAATACTGATATGTTGGATCTTTTCAATAGGCCACTGTCGTTTCATTCTATAATTAAATTAGAAACTCGTTGCCCCTTAGGTAAAAAGTTAGCAAGAGTCTGCAAGGTTGATGCTATATTCATTTTCATATTTTCATTCAAATATTTTGACCCATATTTAGGTTGGTACTTTTCACTAGGTCACTGTCTTACATCATGTAGTTTGACATAAATTTTAGGACGTACTATGGGTCTTACAAAAAAAACTAGAATATACAGACCATGTTGTTTTCACTCTGTAGGTTACTTATCTTACATTCTGTTGGTAACTAAAATTGTTGCCCCTCAGGTAAAGAGTAAAGGGTTTACTTATTTTCAAGACTACTTTGCGTGGTAGCAACAAGGTAATAAATACTGTAGGTTGGATTCTTCAATAGTTTTCACTGTCGCGTACAATTCTGTATAAATTTAGAAACTGTTGCCTCAGTGAAAGTTACAAGAGTATTCAACGTTGATGCTATAATTTCAATTTTCACTTTTATTTAAATATTTTGAAGATATTTAGGTTGGTACTTTTCAGTAGGCCCTCACTGTCTTACATCATGCATTTGACATAAATTTTAGGACGTTAACTAAGGTCTTTACAAAAACGTAGTATATAGACATGTTGTTTCTCTTCTGTAGGTTATTATTTTACACCCTGTGATCAAATTAAAGATTGCTGGCCCTCAGGTAAAAAGTTAAAAGATTTTACTTAATTTTAGGACCTACTTTGAGCCGTACAAAATTGGTAATATATACTGATATGGCTGGATCTCTCAATAGGTCATGATCGTACGGTTCTATATTAAAAGTTAAAATTGGTAACCCAGGTAAAAAGTTACAAGAGTCACAACGTTGATGCTATATTCAAATTTTCATATTTTCATTCAAATATTTTGACCCATATTTAGGTTGGTACTTTTCAGTAGGTCACTGTCTTACATCATGTAGTTTGACATAAATTTTAGGACGTACTATGGGTCTTACAAAAAATAACGTAGAATATACAGACATGTTGTTTCTCTTCTGTAGGGTACTGTCTTACATTCTGTGATCAAATTAAAGATTGTTGCCCTCAGGTAAAGTTTAAAGCTTAAACTAATTTTTCACTCCTACTTAAAATCGGAAAAATGGTAAATATATATGTTATGTGGATCTCTTCAATAGGTAACTGATGTCCTTTCTTATTAAAGTTATAAAACTGATGCATTCAGTTAAAAGTTTACAGGAGTCACAAGTTGATGCTATTTTCAATTTTCATATTTCATTCAAATATTTGACCCATATTTCATGTTGTTACTTTTTGTTAGTTCTATTTTCATTCAAATATTTTGACCCATATTTAGGTTCGTACTATGGGTCTTACAAAAAAACGTAGTATATAAAGACATGTTGTTTCTCTTTTGTAGGTTACTATTTTACACCCTGTGATCAAATTAAAGATTGTTGCCCCTCAGATAAAAAGTTAAAAGGTTTAACTTAATTTTCAGGACCTACTTTGAGTCGAACAAAAATGGTAATATATACTGTTATGTTGGATCTCTTCAATAGTTCACTGTCGTAATTCTATATTTAAATTTAAAAGACTGTTGCCCCAGTGTAAAAGTTTAGCAGGTTCTACGTTGATGCTATATTCCAATTTTCATATTTTCATTCAAATATTTTGACCCATATTTAGGTTGGTACTTTTCACTAGGTCACTGTCTTACATCATGTAGTTTGACATAAATTTTAGAACGTACTATGGGTCTTACAAAAAAACGTAGTATATAAAGTCATGTTTTTTCTCTTTGTAGGTTGTAACTATTTTTACACGGCCTGTGTCAAATTAAGATTGTTGGCCCTAGGTAAAAAGTTAAAAGGTTTTAACTTTAATTTTCATTTTAATTTTGAGTCGTACAAAAATGGTAATAGATACTGATATGTTGGATCTCTTTAATAGGTCACTGTCGTACATTCTATATTAAATTTAAAGACTGTTGCCCCAGGTAAAAAGTTAAAAGAGTCACAACGTTGATGCTATATTCCAATTTTTATTATTTTCATTCAAATATTTTGAACCATATTTAGGTTGGTACTTTTCAGTAGGTCACTGTCTTACATCATGTAGTTTGACATAAATTTTAGGAGTACTATGGGTCTTAAAAAAACGTAGAATATGCAGACATTTGTTTTTGCTCTCTGTGGGTACTGTCGTGTACATTCTGTGATCAAAAATTAAAGTTTGTTGCCTCAAGAAGTTAAAAGGGTTAAGCTTAATTTTTCAGGACCTAATTTGAGTCGAACAAAAAAGGTAATATATTCTGATATGTTGAATTTCTTCAATAGGTCACTGTCGTACATTCTTTTTTAAATTTAAACACTGTTGCCCCCATGGTAAAAAGTTACAAGAGTAACAACGTTGATGCTGTTTTCCAACTTTCATATTTTCATTCAAATATTTTGACCCATATTTAGGTTGGGTACTTTCAGTAGGTCACTGTCTTACATCATCTAGTTTTACAAAAATTTTAGGACGTAGTTTTTTTTTTTTTTTTTTTTTTTTTTTTTTGTTCTAATGGGTCTTACAAAAAAAACGTAGAATATATAGAAATGTTGTTTCTCTTCTGTAGTTTACTGACTTACATTCTGTGATCAAATTAAAGATTGTTGCCCCTCAAGTAAAAAGTTAAAAGGTTTACTTAATTTTCAGGACCTACTTTGAGTCGAACAAAAAAGGTAATATATTCTGATATGTTGGATCTCTTCAATAGGTCACTGTCGTACATTCTATATTAAATTTAAAAACTGTTGGCCCCCAGGTAAAAAGTTGCAAGAGTCACAACGTTGATGCTATATTCCAATTTTCATATTTTCATTCAAATATTTTGACCCATATTTAGGATGGTACTTTTCAGTAAGGTCCACTGTCCTTATATCATGTAGTTTGACTTAATTTTAGGATTGTACTATTTGGTCTTACAAAACAAACGTAGAATATATACAGACATGTTGTTTCTCTTCTGTAGGGTACTGTCTTACATTCTGTGATCAAATTAAGAGATTGTTGCCCCTCAAGTAAAAAGTTAAAGGGTTTACTTAATTTTCAGGACCTACTTTGAGTCGTACAAAAATGGTATTAGATACTGATATGTTGGATCTCTTCAATAGTTCACTGTCGTACATTCAATATTAAATTTAGAAACTGTTGCCCCTCAGGTAAATTATCAAGGTACAACGTTGATGCTATTTTAATTTTTTCTATTTTATTCAATTTTGAAGCATATTTAGGTTGGTACTTTTCAGTTGGGCACTGTCTTACATCATGCGTTTGACATATAATTTTTAGGACGTACTATGGGTCTTACAAAAACGTAGTATATAAAGACATGTTGTTTCAATTTTGTAGGTTACTGTTTTACACCCTGTGATCAAATTAAAGCTTGTTGCCCTCAGGTAAAAGTTAAGGGTTTACTTAATTTTCAGGACCTACTTTGAGTCGTACAAAAATGGGTAATATATACGGATATGTTGGATCTCTAAATTCTATATTAAAATTTAAAAACCTGTTGCCCCCAGGTAAATTTCATGAGAGCACAACGTTAATGTGTATTCTTTTCAATTTTTTCGTCAATTTTTGACGCCATTTTAGGTTGTACTTTTCAGTAGGTCATGTCTTACATCATGCAGTTTGACTTAAATTTTAGGGTACTTGGGTCTTAAAAACGTAGAATATACAGACATGTTTTGTTTTTTTCTGTAGGTTAATTTTGGCAACCTGTGGATCAAATTATTGTTGCCTCAGGTAAAAGTTTAAAAAGGTTTTTCCTTATTTTTAGGACTCTTTGATCGCACAAAAATGGTAATATATACTGATATGTTGGATTTCTTCAATGATCTGTCGTATTTATATTAAATTTAAAAACTGTTTGCCCAGGTTAAAGGGTTAAAACGAGTCACACGTTGATGGTATATGATCATTTTATATTTTTATTCAAATATTTTTTAATCATATTTAGGTTGTTACTTTTCACTAGGTCACTGTCTTACATATGATGTAGTTTGACATAAATTTTTAGGACGTACTATGGGTGCTTACAAAAAACGTAGTATATAAAGACAAGTTTGTTTCTGCTTTGTAGGTTACTATTTTACAAACTGTGATCAAATTAAGATTGTTGCCCCTCAGGTAAAAGTTAAAAGGTTTTACTCAATTTTCACGGACCTACTTTTGAGGTCGTAAAAAAAGGTATAAATACTGATTGTTGCATCTTTTTCATAGGCCACTGTCGTTCATTCTATAATTAAATTTAGAAACTGTTGCCCCTTAGGTAAAAGTTACAAGATCTCAGGTTGATGTATATTCAAATTATTCATATTTTCATTCAAATATTTTGACCATATTTAGGTTGGTACTTTGCAGTAGGTACTGTCTTTCATCATGTAGTTTGACATAATTTTAGGACGAACTATGGGTCTACAAAAAACGTAGAATATACCGACTTGTTGTTTTCTTTCTGTAGGTTACTATCTTCATTCTGTGTCAACAAAAATTGTTGCCCTCAGGTAAAGAGTTAAAAAGGGTTTACTTAATTTTCAATACCTACTTGTCATACTAAAAAGGTAATAAATACTGATAGGTTGGATCTCTTCAATAGGTCTGTCGTACATTCTATAATAAATTTAGAAACTGTTGCCTCAGTGGAAAAAGTTACAAGAGTAATCAACGTTTGATGGACTATATTTCAATTTTCACTTTTCATTTAAATATTTTGAAGCATATTTAGGTTGGTACTTTTCAGTAGGTCACTGCCTTACATCATGCAGTTTGACATCAAATTTTAGACGTACTATGGGTCTTACAAAAAGTAGTATATTATAAGACCATGATTACTATCTATTTTGATACGGTTACTATTTTACACCTGTGATCAATTAAGTTGATATAGATCAGGTAAAGTTAAAGGGTTTACTATATATTATAAGATAATTTGGTCGAACAAAAAAAGGCTAATATATCATCTGTATGTTTGATTTCTTTATAGGTCACTGTCGTAAATTCTTTTATTAAATTTAAAACACTGTTGCCCCCCACTGGTAAATAGTTAAGAGTACAACGTTTGATGCTGTTTTCGCATATATACATATTTTTCATTCAATATTTTGATATATATAAGATATAGATATATATATATAGATAGAGATATGTCTTACATCATCTAGTTTTTACATATATAGAGAACGTACTATGGGTTTACAAAAAACGTAGAATATATAGACATTATGTTTCTTCTGTAGGGTACTGTTTACATTCTGTGATCAAAATTAAAGATTGTTGCATAGATAGTTAGAGAGATATATATATTATTTAGAGAACTACTTTGAAGTCGTACAAAAAGGGTAATATATTCTGATATGTTGATTCTCTTCAATAGGTTCACTGGTGTCAACATTAATATTAAATTAACCTGTGCCACCAGGAAAAGTTACAAGAGTCACACGTTGATAGACTTATTCATTTTCATACTATATTCATTCATATTTGAGCATAATTTAGGTGGTAACTATTTCAAGTAGGTCTGTATTCATATAAGATATAGATAATTTAGGAAGCGTATAAGAGATATATAACAATAGATATATAAAGAATAGATATAGATATATATATTAGATATAGAATAATTTAACACTGAAATAGATATAGATAGACCCCTCAGAGTAAAAAGTTAAAGGTTTTTTAACTAATTGTAGGACCTACTTTGAGTCGTACTAAATCGTAATAAATATCTCGATCTGTTGGAATACTTTCATAAGGCTCACTGGTCGTAACATTCTCTATTATTTAGATATAGATAGATAAACAGTTAAAGTCCAGCGTTGATGCTCATAATTCAAATTTATATATTTTTCATATATATATGATATATTAGGTTTGTATATATATAGAGATATAGATATTATAGATAGATAATTGACTAAATTTTAGACGTATTTGGGTCTTTAAAAAAGTTAGATATATAAGACATGTTTTAAATAAAATTGATATGAAAACAATCGATAAAAAAAAAAAAAAATTAAAAAAAAAAAATAAAAAATTTATGTCGGTATTTTAAGTTTTAGTGGTGTCTTTGGTTACGTTTTTCTTAATTCTTTCTTTTTACTCCTTTTGTGTTTGGGTGTTTTCTTCTGCTGACTAGTTGTTGGTATGGTTTTAATTTGGTTGATTTTTTTACTTTAGGTGTGTTTTTGGTGTGTTTGTATCGATTGTGTTGTGATCTAGTTTTGTTGTTTTTTTTCTGAATTTTTGTGGGCGTTGTTTTTTTTTTTGTTTTGTTTTTGTTTTCATTTTTGTGTTTTTTTTTTTGGTTTTTGGTTGTGTTGTGTTTTTTTTTTGTTATTTTGTTTCAGGCATATTGCGGTCCCTCCCGGCGCCGCAGCCCTGCCTTCCCGCTCTCCCGCGCTTCCCGGCCCGTGCAACACGGTGGTGCGCCCGCGCGCACGCGCTGCTGCTGAAGCCTGCCGTTCTGTCCTTGTCCGTTCGCTCTCCTTGGCCTCTCTGCTTCTTTCCCGTGGTTGCCCGGCATGTGTCTCTCCGGGTCGCGTGTGTTTGCCGGGCCTTTGTTGCCCCGGGCGTTGTTCTTCCTTCTCGTGCCGCTTTCGTTCCCGCTGGCTCGCCCTGCTTCGCCTCCTTCTTCCTTTCCCCTGTCTTTCTTTATCTCCCTTTCTCTCTCGGTATCTGTCTTTCTCTCTTCTCTCGTCTGCGTTCTAGCTCTTCGTCTTCTATGTCTTCTCAGGTGTCTTCGTCTTCGTCTTCTCTCTGCTCGTTCTCGGTCTCTCGTCTCATCGGTCGTCTCCTTTCGTCTCGTTCTCGTCGTCGGTCTTTTCTTCTTCGCTTCTCTCCGGTCTCTCTTCTCTCTCGTCTCGTCTTTTCCTGTTTTTTCCCCTCCCCACCCGCGTCCCTTTCGCCCCTCCTCCTGGTTCGCCTGTCCCGCTCTGTGTGTCTGTTCTGTCTGTCTGTCTGTCTGTATGGGTCTGGGTGTTGTCTGGTTGGTGGGTTGTGTGTCTGTCTGTTCCTGAGGTCTGTGCTTGTCTGTGCTCCCGTGTCTTTCCGTCCTGCCCGCTCCGTCCGCCGCCCTTTCTCCTCTCTCTCCGGTTCCTCATTTTTGGTCGCCGGCCCCCGCCCCCACCCGTGCGCCCCCGCCCCGCCGGCTTTTTTTTGGGGCTGCCTTTTCTCTGCTCTCTCTCGTTTTTGCGGCTCCTCCCTGTGTACGGCGCCGGCACTCCCGCGCGCCTCTTTTTTTGGCCGCTCTTTTCCTCTGCTGGTCTTCGCCGTTGTTCCTTTCCTCACTTCTTTTTTTTTTCGTTCTGGTATTTTTCCCCGCCCGCTGTCCTTTTGTTGCCGCGCTTCGTCCGGTCTTCTCTGGGCATCCATGGAGCAGAAGAACCCTTCTGCTCGGGTCGGTCCCCCCTCCCGCCCCCCCCCCCCCTCCCCCCTTCCCCCCCCCACCCCCTCTGTCTCTCTCTCTCGTCTCTCTCCGTCTCTCTCTCTCTCTCTCTCTTCTCCTCTCTCTCTCTCTCTCTCTCTCTCTCTCTATCTCCTCTCTCTCTCTCTCTCTCTCTCTTATCCTCTCTCTCTCTCGTCTCTCTTCTCTCTCCCTCGTCTGTTTTTTCCTCGTTTCTCCCCCCCCCTCCCTGTTTGGTTCCTGCGCCGGCTTGTCCATCTGTACTTGTTTCTTAGCCCTGCACGCTCCTTCCTTCCCGCTGCCCCTCTTTCTGCGCCCCGGCCCGCCTTCCCCGCTTCCGGCTTACCCCCGCATTTGCCCTCCCCTCGTTTTGCCCCCTCTGGACCCCTTTCCGTGTACCCCCTCCTCAAATCCGTTGGCCTCCCCTACCCTCCCCCCCTGGCCGCTCTTTCTCTCGCCCGCCCCCCCGCCCCTTCTCTCGATCTTGCCCCCCCCTCCCCTCGCCCCGTCTTCTCCCTCCTTTGCCCCGTTCTCCCTCTTCTCCCTCCCCGGCCCCCTCCCTGGCCCTTTCCCTCCGCGGCCCCTCCATGTCTGCCCCTTGGCCCTCTCTTTTCCTCCCGCTTCCTCGCCCTGCCCGTCTCTCCTGCACTCCTCCTCCCTCTTTGATTTCCGTACGTTTCCCCTCCTTGGCGCGCTTCCCTCCTACGCGCCCCCCTTCTTCCCCTTTTCCCCTCGCCTCTCCTTTTCTGCTGTCGATTGTCTCGCTGTTTGTTCTCTTGCCTGTTCCGATGCGCCGGCCGCTCTCTTTCTTCTTTCGTCGCGTTTTTTTTTCTTTTTTTTTTGCCCGGCGGCACCAGGCCTCCCATCTTTGACGCGCAGGGTCTCCGGTTCCATCGCTCCTCGCGCGAGCGCGCGCGAGCGCGGCGCGCGCGAGCGCGCGCGAGAGCGTGCGCGCGCGCGCGCGCTCGAGCCCGGCGCTGCGCGCGCGCTCGCACGAGCCGCGCCGTTTCCCCTCCGCCGGATCGCTTGTGCTTCTCTCTCCTTGTCTCTTACTATTATTTTTTTTCCCTCCCCACCCGCTCCCCCCCCTCACGTTTCCTTGTCGGTCCTTTCCATCCTGTGCTCGTCATCCCTTTTCCGTCCTTTTCCCCTCTCCCTCCTCCTCCTTCCTTCCTCCTTTCCTCCTCCTCCTCCTCCTCCTCCTCCTCCTCCTTCTCCTCCTCCGTCCTCCCTTATGCCTTCCCGTCCGGTCAGTTCTTCCCTGGCCCCCCTGTGCCCTTTACTTTTTAGCCCTTCGGGTCTCCGGCCTGATCTGCCCTCTTTCTCGCTAAGTTTTCCTGTTCTTCCTCTTCTATCTTCTCTCTATCTCTCTCGTCTCTCTCGTCTCTCTCTCTCTTCTCTTCTCTCTCCTCTCTCTCTCTCTATCTCTCTCTGTCGTCTTCTCTCTCCTCTATCTCTCTATATCTCATCTCTCTCTTCTCTCTCTCCTCTCCACAATAGAAGAAATAATTACATTATGAAATTCATAGATTACTTGCTTCTCCCAGCGACACAATATTGGAAAATTAGTGTTACCATACAAGACAGAAATAATTTGTAGTTCCAAAATATATACTTTTAATTTATCAAATATTAATCATTTTTAGAGCTGCCTTACCAACATAGCACATAGTCATGCAATTATATATTTTAGCAGAAAAAGTTTCAGTCACATTTGTTTGTAAAGATATGAAGTTAACTTTTTTGATGTCCGTCACGTCGAAATGCCCAAACAGCCTGTGGAAACTATGAAAATGCTTAGTTGTCGACATGTATTAGTGATTTTTTTCCTAAAGAGTTTCTGAAAATAATGCTCTTAAAAAATATGACACGTAAAAACATATATATTGAATCAAATAATCTTGTAAAATAGTAGATGAGGGAGAAAGCATATGATAGCGTCCCTCATGAGTGGATTAAGGAAGTATTGAGGATTTAAAAAGTTGATGAACTG
>JABUQX010033448.1:20000-48756 GCA_015478945.1 Trachelipus rathkii
TAAAGAGGCAATTTAAAAAAAATGTTTGAGCGGAATTATCCCACGTATGAGAGGTACTATATCCAAAGATTCCCGTCTTTGGATGGTGTACTTCTCCATCCAACATGAGCTGAAGAAGTTCTGAAGTTGTCCCCACAGACCACTAACCATATAGAAACCTGTTTGGTGAGAGGAATATTATGGTCTTTTCAAAAAAGTTCGTGAAATAAAGAAACCTGAAAAATAGTAAGCACGTCGGAGGGATTGAGTTGCACTCTTTTGAAAATGTTGTAGTTGTATTGATAATGCGAAGAGTACACATAAATAGACTTATGAATTTAACTTTTGAAGCATTTAGAACAACCTTTGTTTTTTTTCTTCCACAATCAAGAATTTGGGAACATTCCAAGACCACCCTCCTAGTATTAGCTTTTTGATGTTGCGTAGGATGCTATTCGAAATGAAAGAGTAATGAAAGTTTGGATAGTAGACAGAAAGTGGATATGTGATGAGGTGGCAGATAGAAATTCATTAATGAAACGTTGGAAAAAATTAGGAGAAAGAAACAGAACCTGTAAGAACTTGACTTTTGAAAGATTTAAAGAAAGAACAATGGCTGTCTATGACAATTGCTATAGAATTATTGTAAAGGAAATCAAAAGGAAAGTCACATAAAGAAGTTACGATACCGAAAAGGAGAAATAAAAATCAAAACCTTGTGTCACAGACTATCGAAAGTTCTCGATATGTACACGACCACAACAAATTACTCATCGAAATCCTGAAGAGCAAAGAGCAGAGAACGATGAGTCAGAAAGAAGAGGACGAAGATTAAGCGAGAGTTTCTTATTAAAACTATATCGATAATCTGAGGTAAAATTAGAAAAACGAAATTGTTTCAAATCATCTAGTTTATAGGCGAAATTCAAAATTCTTGAAAAGCACAAATGAATGGGACAATAGTTTTGGAGGGTTAAAGGTTAATGTGTTACATTTTATGGTAAAACTTGAACAAGTTCACACTTTTAGCACAAAGGAAAGGTTGAAGTTTATGTGAAGAGACGAAGCAATTTACCAAATCAGGTTCAAAGTTGGAAACAAGTTTTCTGAACTACAAGAGCTAAAATACTTCCAGGGCCATTCAGGAAGTTCAGAAATTGCATGTTTAGAGGATGTTACGATAACCGAGTAAATTGGAGAAGGAGAAAGAGTCAAATATGAGTCATGTTAAGTGAATGTAGAGACAAATGATTGCGAAGAATTCAGGTGTAGCTTAAGATAAACAGCTGTGAAGCCGTCGGAAGATTAGAAGGGGAAGAGAGAGAGAGAGGAGAGGAAAGAGAGAGAGAGAGAAGAGAGAGAGAAGAGAGAGAGAGAAGAGAGAGAGAGAGAGAGAGAGAGAGAGAGAGAGAGAGAGACTTAACATTTTTAAAAGAGTGAAAAATAGAATTAGAAAGATTAATGTCTTTTCTACTATGAAAGAAATTTCTGGTTTGGCTTGGCACTATCCTAGAATAAAATGTTAGCAACATGAGTTTCATCAGCTTGAAGACAATGGTAATCTCTGAAGACAACGTCTCTGCGACTAAACGCATGAGAACAAGTAGAGTTAAACCATAGTTTATAGGGGTTTAGTTGAAAGGAAAGAAAATAGAATGCATTCGTCTCTATGCCACAGAGATATGCCATAAGTTATGCGTTGTGCACACTCTCAAGGATTCCTCTTGCCGAAGCTGAAATCATCCTAAAGGAAATCAAACAATTACGATTATAAGTTCGGCTAGTTTGCCTCACTAAAATACCATGAACGTCTTTTTCTCTGCAGAACCGTTTTTTTGCGGAAGACTTGAGAAGATATGTCAGAATATAAGTATAAGAATATAAGTGTAATAATAGGGCTATGTCCGTGAGATGTGAACTTTATAAAAAAAAAAAAAAAAAAAAAAAAAAGGTTGTGGAAGGAACCAAGAGAAGGGAAGAGTTTAGTTGTAAAGTGTGGAGGATTGGAAGCTATGATATGGTTTTATATTTTGGGTTCATTTTCAAAATGGTCGGATATACGAACAGGGAGCTGTACTAGTTGTATCTTGCGTACTAGAGGAAAACTATTAGTGGTTTGGAATACTGAAATCCTTCAGACTGATGATTTTATGATTTTAGAGAAGAGAGAACAAAAGAGAATATGCTTTATTTTAATGATTTGAATGTCGATGAATAAGCAAGACGATAAATGTAGATGGGAAGCAAGAAGGTCACTCAACCACAAAAAAAAGATAGTGGTAGGAGTTTGACCTTGAAACAACTGATCTCTGATCTTTCTCTATTTCAAATTTGGAAAGGGTAAAAAATATTTTTTTAAATTGTTTTCAATCCCTCAAAAACTAAGATTCCTTACCTATCTATTCTACAAATATTCCACACAACTATAACATCTTCGAAACCTACAATTCTAGCCTTCGTCTGCCTTTAATATTCTTTGTATTTTCTTTTCACGTGACCTATCTTGAGAGAATTATATAATTTCCTTCATCAAATACGTTTTTTTAGAGGTTGAGTGCTTCGAGGTACCTTCAGAATTTCTTCAAAACCACCCTAGTTTCTTACTCTGTAAAGGAACCTCATTCGTACTTGTATGGAATGAGCATAGCATTTATGGGGTGGTCCACTCATACCGTTTAACTTGAAAAAAATTTTCTATTTTCGAAATATCACTCTTCAAGTATCACTGCCACTCACTGCCAACTCTCACTGCCAACTCTCACTGACATTCACTCTTCAACTCTCACTGAAACTCACTCTTCAATTTTCCCTGACACTATTCAGTCTCTTTCTGACCGTTGAGCTGTTGTTACTTATCTTTCTTTAACTTTCGTTTTAACAACACACCCTGTTCTTCTAAACTTATAGTTTAGTTTTAATTTGTTTGTAGATTGACGAAGTAATTAAGAGGAACAGTGGAAAGTTGATTTGTTTTTGAAAAATCTCAATGAATACTTTATCTCGGGTCTTATTTTTTTGGGTGGCGTATGGTGAATGGTTCGTAAGTGTTGTTTAAGGATCTATTCGTAATGGAGGATGTAGGATCTGTTGCATGTTATGTGTAAAGGGGAGCGACTCATTGTCAGCATAGTTTCTTAGAGACATTACTTATACTGACTTGCTTGGTATACATAAACAGGTGCAAATTACATCCTACTGCATGCAGATGAGGTGTGTACATGGATATTACACAAACATACGTCTTAAAACGGACAAAGTAATTACGTATATAAGAACAATATTGACTATTAAATTTAAAAATTGAGTATAAATATATAATATAATATTATATAATATATATAGTAATAGTATATCATGAAATTTTGGGCACGGAACGAATCCGGTATTTTCTCTTTTAGAAGGGATGGGGTTTGCTTAAACTTAAAGACATGCACCGAATAATTAGATTATCAAGTCTTCTTGATTCAACGGAGGCTATTTTGGGGGGTGCTTGTATATTATAGTATAGTATATATAGTATAGTATAGTATGTAGTAATATATTAATATATATAATTAGTATATAAGTTTTATATATTTTAGTTATATATTATTATCTATTTCATACAATAGCACAGATAATAATATAGTATCGGCGCAGTCTTATGTCTTTACTCCCTCTCCCTCTTCTCCTACACATTGCATTGTGTAAATTTCTTCTTCTCCGCTCCCTCTCTGCTCCGCTCGCTTCCTTCTAAATACCAGCGAAGCGAAAGTTTTGGGGGGGTCAATACGCTTCTTTTCTAAGGTCAATACTGGCGCGGGGCCTAAAGCTATCGTTCTCTGTGGGACGGGCTAGATGCAATAGGTTCTCATTACCATTTTGTATCTTGGCCAGAGGCTCTTTCCCTCCGAGGTGGTCTCTGCTGATGATGAATGGAAGCCGGGATTTGTAGCGATTTTTCCCTCGCTACATGGACGGTCCATGTTGTCGCTTAAAGATGTTCAGACTTATGTAGTCACATTCATTACTAATAGTGTAATATGTATTAGTTCCTAATAATCATTCATGCATTCTTTGAATTACATTCCTATGCAATAAAAAATTGGTGCGTTGGAGTTTTTCCTGATAGAATTGAAGGCAAATTCCTGACTTGTTTACTTGTCTAGGTTGCATGCCCAATTAAACCCTTTAATCTCACAGATGGTGACGGGTTCACACAAAACTCTACCTTCTTCCTTTTCTTTTTAAAGTGCTTCGAATGCATCCCTAGTGATCATAGAAACAGGTGCGGCAGTATCTAAAATAGCTGTTGACGTTCTATCCCTTTTTATTTCTTCCTCAAAAAGCGATTCGTTATTTTACATCCATATTGCTCATCTCTCTTTTGGGGAACGTTTCGCGATCCGATCTTTCGAGGAGGAATCTCGCCATTTCTCGGCATTCCTCTTGTGCTACCCTTCTTCTGTTTTTAGGCTCGAACAGCCACTTGGGACAGGCTAAAGAATTTCCTTGTCCTCTAATTTTCCCAGTTTATTGTGTTCATTGATTTTCTTCTTGTTCTGTTTTCACACTTTCCGGAACTCAACTCTTGCGCCTTCATTTTTGCTCGAGCCTCGACTTTTGCCTATATATCAGTTTAATTGCTATGCGACTGAAATCTCTTCTAACTCTCCTTGATCTTCTCCAAATTTGGGGTGGAGGACCATTTTCTCTCTCCCAACCTCGATCACTTTCTGTAGCACAAATTCTGATCCAAATCCGGATCAAAACTCCTTAAAATTGCTCTTCTTAACAAGGAACTATTTTGTTTGGAAATCTATTTGGCGATTTACGAAAGTATTTACATAACATCTCAATTAACAACTCTTCTAAAGGGCTATGTTATAGTACCTTTTGGTAATTATTCCATTAAAGCGTGTTAATATTTTTGGATCAAATATAGGGTTAATTGTGAAATGTTTCTATCGACCTGTGCTATAGCTGACAACTCGCAGTGCGATGGCGTTCTAATCCAGAAAAGAGTGTCTGCGTTCATGCGGAAACTGTACGTTAGTTCTCTATTATTACTGTAGGAGAGTCGGTTTCTGATCATATGAACGGTGGGTTCACAACTAAATATGAGTTTTTCGAGTTATTTACGGATAAGGTTATTGGTTATGGTGGGTTGAGTCTTATCAGTGGTCTGTTTCTCCTTGCTGATGGTTTTCTCCTTGTTCTTCTTTCTCTCTCCTGCTGTGGCTTTCAACCACTTCTCTTTCCTCCTTGTAGTGTTCATCTGTTAAGTCCCTTACTTTTCTATCTTCTCCCTTCTTTTCCACTTCTCTTCTTTCCGTTTGGGTAAGGCTATCTGCTCCTCCCTTCGTTGGCTCCAGGGTGTGACGAGATAGCTTCCCTTTCAAGTGGGATTGGCTTATCAGCGCCCCCCGGTCTTTCTAGTGTGTGACGAGGCTAGCCCCTTTTCAAGTGGGATTGGCGTTAAAGTCAGCGCGCCACTGTATGGCGTTGGGTGTTGGATCGAGAGTAGCTTCCCTTTTAAGTGGGCTAGGACAGGTGTTAATCCTCACGACTGTTGATGTGGTACTTGTGATTGTATAGTCTTTTTTTGTTGGAGGATAAGTGGGACCGTCTAGATCACGTCTATTTATTTTTATCGCTCTCATCTCACTGTGGGGAATCGTAAGGGGTCACAAGTGATGGTGCTGCTGAAACTCGACCTGCAATTGTTCTTTTTCTGGCCAGTTATATAATTACAGTGGAAGTCAGCATTGGGTTAGTAGGGAGGTGGATGCTGTTAGAATGGAAGTTTGAAAATATGACTGATGAGCGAATGGGTTTTATTGGCTATGTGTAAGACCCTTTAATGTTATGAAAATAACGGGCGATGATTAGTTGGCTTATATTGAATCCAGGGCTGTGATTTGGCGTCTACTTAAGGCAAAATTTGAGAACTTTACAAAGACGTGAACATCAATTTCATTGAAATGACAAACATAATGTTCTCCCTCACAATAATAAATTAAAAGGACTAGTACTCAAACGATGCGTAGTGATTGTTAATAATTCACTAAAAATATATTTAATGATGGGGAATATAGCCTGAGAGCACGGAGGAATAACTTCTTTTTAGAAACGGTTCTCGTCTGTATTGTAGGCGAAAGGAAAGAGAAGAAATAGAAGCTACGGTCTTCTTATTTGCTTTTTTTGCACTAGTTACCTGGCCGCTTCAGTGTTATTTTTTCAAATATGTTAAACAAAAACCAGGCTGTGATCCTATAATAACTCACGATTTTCTCAAATACTCTAAAGTTGCAATTGCTGCGTGCTGGAAATCATATGGTCCTTTCTTACACACATGCAAACCTGCACTACTGTATACCAATGTGAGTGCACACATGCAAGTACACATGCATTCATACACATAGTATAGTATATATATATATCTGTATAAGTATATATATTATTATATATATATAGTATATTATTATATATATATAATATTATATATTATTATGATATATTATATATACTATATTATATATTTATTATTATATATTATATACTAATATAGTATATATATATTTATAGTATATAGGGAAGTAAAGCACTGTTAGCATGGTGGTGATTCGCATGTAGAGTCATGACGCCTTTTTAATTTGAATATGAAATTGAATCTCCTAATTTTGATTTAATTTATTTTTTTATTATAAAAAAAAAAATCAATTAAGAAAGATGATAAGTTAACAAAGGCAGTTCCTGTTTCTGCAATTAATTAAATACACATAACACAACTTTAAACCCAATCAAGTTCTTATTTGTGCGATAAAACGAAACATAATAAAAAACAAAAAGATTTTTCTCTCTCGCAATCTATTTTTCTATGTCAAAGTGTGTTCGAAATGAGACTTGATTTTTGTCCCTTAATCGTCGTACGAGAACAAGAGATCGGTTTGAGTCCAGTATGGGCAACGATTGTCTTTTGCATAAGCTCTCAGCCTTTACGTTATGCTCGATGTGTTGGAGTATCTTATATAAACTGTCATTGACGTGCGGTGGTCATATTACGCACACCGATATAATTATAGGTATACTTTATATCGATATATCAATCATAATATACAGTTATATTAGTCTCAAAGTATGATAGTATATATAATAGTATACTTATATATAGTAGATTGAAGGTAAGTTATAATATAATAAATATATATATTATATATATATATATTACTATAGTACTGTAATGGAGCGTATATCATATGAGGTACGTGTTATATATATTTATATATATATATATACTATATATTGTATAACATATATAACCTGATAAAGTTTATAGTGAGGATTTAAAATTAAAAAAGTGTAGTTATTTAAATATGTTGATGATACTCATGCAAATTTTTAAAATTGCTAGATTAAGGTAAGTTTAAGATGTTTGTTTTAAATTAAAACTTGTTTTACTGTTTTTTTTAAAAAAAGAATAAAAAACTTTAACCGATTTTGTTGGGGGAAGGATTTTTTCCTCCGTCTTTACCTGCCGCTATTGCTTTCGCTTGCTTCTAGACTCCGTGGCGTCGATGAAGCGGGAAAATCGGCTTTGTGAATCTAGCGTTAGTTGCGCGCGGTGAGTATTTGTGTGTGCGATCTTGCGTTCTCCTCACTTATGCTTTGTGCTGTACAGCAAGGCCTAGTTCTGTAGGGGAACCCTAAATGGTTCTATCTGGAACCTTTTTTTCTAAGAGTGTATATATATATAATATATAGTATAATATAATATATCCTATTATTATTATTATTAGATATATATATTAATAATTTAGCGGGTTATATTAGTACTTCTGTTTGTTATATTATATGTAGTAATATTATTTATTGTTTGGGATTGGTCATATTATATATATTATAACTCCACGGCTAGTATAATTGACATAATGGGTACGGTGGGTGGTATGTATTACACATGCCGAATGCACAAATTGAATAGAGGTTTTTAATAAGTAAAGATTAGCCTAATCTAAACGAACTTATCTATTAAATTTCGCCTCCCTTTTTCACACACATAACAGACAAATCTAACTCTCTTTATTTAAAAATACTTAATATTATAATTAATTATTTTTTAATCAGTTGTTTTGTATTAGATAATCTTTTATAGTATTATTTGAATATTTTAATTTTACTTAATTTACAGCAAATAAGGTTTTTTAAAGTTTAAAGTTATTTACTGTTTCTCTAAGATAATTATTAGACTTACGATTCATTTTTGTCCTTATGATTCTGGCTCTGATGCCCAAATCAAATTTCTGTGGGAGGGCCTTTTCCTCGTCTGCGTTTTTGAGCTGTTGCCTTAGAACTTTGGTTTTTGTGCGCTGAGATGATGAGGAGACACGATCCTTGGGTTTTGTGCACAGGGGAGTTTAGTTAATTAAGACGCCTAATCTATGATAAATTATGCACTGCTATTGACTTTTTTAATTTACATTTAACAGACTTAACCTCTATAGGCCCTTTCAATAAGATTGTTTGTTTTTTTTTTTTTCAACTACTACTGTCTAATCCGGACTGACATATATATTTATCTAATTTTGCGCACTTCGAAACGGAAATCCAAATTTTTTTGCACTTCGATAGGCAATTCCAGATGTATCTCTGGACCGACTGTTCATCTATACTTTATCGAGATCTGTTTTCAAGGTCGTCGACCAGTGTGGCAATTTGTCTTTTGGAGTTTACTCTTCTTCGTTTTTCTGTGTTGTATTTCCAATGTAGAATTTTCTGCAACATTTCCGTTGTCTGTTGATCTTTCTGCGCTTATTCGGGCTTTTTTACTGCGTGTTTTATGTCTGTATCATTAAAACGGGTATGAGATTCTTATTTAGGTACCTATGACATGACTCTGCTATTCTTAGCGACTTCCACCGACAATTGGTAATAGATAGCTAATTGTGGGTTCGTACATACAAGTGGTGAAAGTCTCATCGCAGTCCTGGCTGCTTATATGAGCTTCGTCTTTATATATCCAGATACCTATCTATAGAACCAACACAAGAGAAGAAAGGATCCAGGCTCAGCGTAATGGGCAGGGATTCCCTCGCCTCCGAATAATTCTATTTCATATAAAGGCTTTCACTTTATTAATGCGAGTAATTGATTGAGGAGTGGTGATTCTCACTCCTGTATTTGTTAAGTGAATAAATATATGTTCTTTTGATTAAAAGACAACACGAGAGGGTTAATGGAGGATGAATTTGCAGAGGAGCAAGGATATTAAATAACAATCTATTTAAAAGACAACATGTCAAGTACAATTTATGCATAGAAAATAACGCCACAGTGCTTAAATAACTAAAAGCAAAACCATTCACTCCTAACGCGCACATTCCTACCATCGCATCCATATAATTCGTTGAGATGAAGAACAGGTAACACAGATTGCATAAAATCTCAACGTGAGAAAAAAGAAGCCTAAGAGAATTATTCTTACCAGGAAATAATAAATAAGTCTCTATCTAGTTACTTGGCATAATATCTAATACGAGCATTTAATAATTATTATTTTATTATTATTATCATTATTATTGATTCTTATTACAATTATTATTATTGTTATTACTTATTATTATTATTATTATTAATTATTCAATATTTGATTATTTATTATTGATGTTTATTGAATTATTAATTATCAATCGTTATATTTATTACTGTGATATAGGTGTATATACAGTACTGTTATAGGGTACCAGCACGGTTATTATTATGAAGTTATTGATTATTAAAATGTATATATTCTCGGATATATATGTGGAAGTTATTATTTTTTGAAACTCCCTGTATTGTATATACGTTTGTTTCTTATCCAATGATGTTCTTTAAAACTTCATTCTTGGGAATATCGGCCGTGAGATTGTGCTGTTATGGAAGTGATGACAACGTTCACCATGCCAGTGCCAAATACATGTTGGGGATCGAGTATGCCAACAGAGTTCACTCCACTAAGTGCTTCTTGCCTGAGGCAAATGTGATTGGTAACATGAATCAACCTTAGTATTCACTTCATGCTCCATGTGGGATCGATATGCAGGGTCAATACAGTTTCACTCCGACATTAATGGCTGTTCGTGTCTGTTGAGACAGAATTCTTAAACTTACATCATACAATCTCTCAAATATTAAGAATGTATGTACTTGGTGTCGTAGAGATGTAATAATAATGTGATTAGGTAGTTTATTAAATAACATTCTATATTATAGTGGTAGTATAGGGGATATGTACTATAGTATATATATATAGATATGAGTAATGAGTTCAATTTGTAGTATTAATAACATTAGGTCATATATATAATATTAATTAAATATATAGTAGTGGTATATTAGTGTATATATCATATATGTATAGTATATATATAATTATATATATATATATATATATATATATATTATATATATATATATAATATATATTTATAGTTATTATATATATATATATATATATATATATATGTATATAGATAGTTATATATAGACTAATCTTATAGTATATATGTAAGGTAGTATAATGATATATACAGTTATTATAGTTTAAATATTATGTACAGTATTAACAACAGTACATTGTTGGGTAATATCATATATGTATATATATATATATATATATATCATTATATATATATATTAAAATATGTTATATTATATATATTATATATATCTATAAGTCACATCTATACATATGTAATAAATGTATATGTTTTTGGTTAGGACTGTAATCGCTTATTGGTTACGTTAAGGTTTTTCACCTTTTGTATATTTGTGAAATGGTAAAGTAATTAGTATTTTAAATCCCTCGTTTGATACCAATAGAATTTACTTTATAGATTAATATATTGGTAATCCGGCTCCCTACTGAAAATGGTTTGCACTTGAGCTGTATAGCTGATTTGGAATGGCGACGAACTGCACTCAGGCATACACTATAGAATCTAGAATGAGGTGTTGCCGCGAAGCATTCGCCGTAGTGGCGCAGACCTGTGGCGATTGCTAGCAAGGGTTCTAGCGTAATAACTACTGGGGCGGAAGATATTGCGATTTTATCGTTGTTACGTGAGCTAGCCGTCTTGTGTAATGCAAACGTGTCTAATGTCTCGAGAGTAGGAAATAGAGCAGGATCAGGAGGAAGAAGGGCACAGGATAATCGACCGGTCCTTGGTATGGTTTTGCCTAAGCAGTGTTGTGATTGTTGAAGGACATAAACGAGCTGTTGGTGTGAGGGAAACTGCGCGAGCTACTGTTTGCCTAAACATTTTAGGTATGGCAGCCAAATGGCACCATACTCTAAACATTCTTCGTTGTCAGGATGTGTTTTTTGTCCATCGACTGTATAAGAATTTGCGAAAAGGACTGAATCATTTTCGATATCACGAATAATATTATCATATTATTATTAAATATAATATTTGATTATGGATATTATATAGCATACTATATAAATATAGGTATATATTATATGAAGTATATATGGTATATATTATATATATTTATTAGTATATAGTGGATTGTCTGGGTGAGGTTTTTAGTTTGTAGTGTGGGTAATAGTGGGTATATTTATATGAGTGATTATAGTATATAGTTAATATTGTATAATTAATTAGTATTATATATAAAGTATATATATATATATATATATATATATATATATATATATATATATATATATATATATATATATATATTAATATTATAATATTGTAGTATGACTAGTATATAATAAGATAGTACAATGTATATATTAATATTATATATATAGCTGTACTATATATATTATATATATATATTGATTGTATGTATATGATATATAATATATATATATATTAAGTATATATATATATAGGGTGTAGGATAGTTATATATTTATATATATTATTATATATATATATAATATATATATATATATATATAGCATATATATATATATATATATATTAATAATACTATATATATATATTACACATACAACATATATATATAATATATATTAAAGTTTTATATATATAATATATAGTTATATATGTATAATATAATTAGTAGAGTAGCTACTATATGATGGATATTAGTTGGGGTATATTGTAATATAAGTATAGCCGTATGGTATAGCGTATGGAGGTATTATAGTTATATTATATATATATAATATAATAAAAAATATATATATATATATATATATATATATATATCTAGTAAGTATATATATATAATATATTATATATATAAATATATATATAATTAAGTATAATATGTATTTATATATTATATAGTATATATGTATAGTAATAATATATATTATAGATATTATTTTATATATTTTATTGCTATTATTATAGTTGTTATTATTTTGATAGATTGTTATAGTTATTTATATATTATAGATTTTATATGAGTATTAATATAATGACTACGTTATACTATATAATATAAGTTAGTATATTATTTAGTAATAATTATATATTCCACTAGGAGTTGTTTATTGAGTATAGTATAGTATATAGGTATAGGGATATATATGAAGTGGATATAGAGTATATACAGTTGAATGACATAGCGAACAGTCAGGATCATACAGTACTACATGATCTAATAAGTAAAGTATGATATATAATATATATAATATATATATATATATATATTTTTTTTATTTATATTTTATTTTTATTTGTTATTATTTTTAGGTTTTAATAATTTTATAATAGAGTAATTATGTTATTTTTGGGTATTTTTTGTTTTTGGTTTGTTGGATTAATTTATTGGTATTATGTTTATTGTATGTTTGTTGGTGTATGATTATTTTTATTATGTTATTATTATATATATATATTGTATTTTGGTGTGATTAGTTTGATAAATATTTGTTATCATATATTAGCGTTAGTTATTTATAGTTATATATAGTGTATTATGTTAGGTTATGATTTATTTTTGTTAGGTTTATTTTATATATGTTTTTGATATTGGTTGTTTGTATAGTTTTTGTTGTTTGCATTCATAACATTAGTTGTTTGTATTGTGTTTATTGTCGGCTGATCATAAATATATATTAATACTTAATCAGTTTTTTAGGTTATATATATTATTTATTATAGTATAATCTATTTATAATATATAAATACCTAAACACAACGTTTTAAGGCGTTTTTATATAATGTATATATATATAAATTTACATACATACATATATGATACTTTATAAGTTGTTATAGTAGATATATATATATATAGCATATATATAATATGTAAATTATTTATAGGTATATTATAGTAGAATACAAAATTGATTATAGTATTATATAGTAATATTTGCAGCTATATACCATACATACATATATATATATATTATATATAATATATTATATACAATATATATATATCTATATTATAATGTAATGTAATTGTAGGTATATATATATATATATATATATATACTATATATAATATTTATATATATATAACTTATATAGTACCTAGATGGATAATATATAGTATAATAGTAAGTATAGGTTTAATATCTTATTAGGGGGTATTAGTGTGTAAGTAGATAATAATATAGATGTATATTGATTTCGTATGTGGGGTTCTGAAGATGTAGTTATAGAGAGTGAGTTAAGCTAATCTATATATATATTATAAACTATATATTTACTGTATATATAGTGAATTTTGATTATAGCTATATATTTTATAAATAAAGGGTTATATGTATATATAGTATATAATAAGTATAATTATAGGTGATATATTATTAAGGTAGTACGTGCCGGATTGAATGCATAGATAGTATATAGGCGCTAGTTTTTTGATAATATAGGGTATTTTACTATATATAAGTCTTATATACAGTATTATATAATTAATATATGTATATATATATACTAATATTATATATAATTTTAAAACATAACTATATAATAATATATATATATATATATATATACTATATATGTAGTATAATTATTATACTATGTGTATGAATGTATATAATAATCGCTCAGAATAGATATAGTGGATAGATATAATTCAATGAGTTTACATGATATATAATAAACGATAAGTATATATATATAGTAGCGCATTTGGAATAGAGCGTAGGGATGTAATATATATTATATCTGAGTGGTAGTGCGTTAATAGAGAATGTGAGATGATAGGGGTATATAATATTAGTTATTAAGAATATAGTATATATCGTATTATAGGGATATAGTAGTATTATAATTAATGTGGTATAGTATTTCATTTGTAGTACGCAGAGTGTATTATTAATGAGTAGTATGCCTGTCAGGTGATATATATATGGGAGTTATAGTATATCATAGTAAGTTGATAGTATATGTATTATAGTTAAGTATGTATTATATATTTAATATATATTATTAGTATTAAGTGTAGTAGCCGTATTATGATTATGGCTATATATAATTAGTATACTCGTATGGATGTGATAAGTGTTTAGTATGTATTACGAATGCGCTTATTGATAGTAATAAGTTTACTGATATGCTGTATATAGGGGTAGATATGAGCGCAAGGTGTACGATATAGGAAGTATCTTTGTATATTATAATAGTAATTAGTATAGGTATCTGATCGTTGGCTATATGAGACTCACTCTAGAGTCAGCATTGTTATAGTATTAAAATAGATTAAATTGTATATATAATCAAATAAATCATTGTTACTGAGATAACTTTTATGTAAATTGGATTTATATAATAATATAATTAATATATATAAATATATAGTAGTATAAGTATATAATATATGATATATATAGTATATATATATAATATATATATATATATATAATATATAGTAATATATATTTATATATATATATAATAGTATAATATATATATAATAATATATAATTATTATAATATAATATATATATATAATATATTATATATATATATATATAAGTATATATAAATATATACATATATATTATATAATATAATATATATATATATTATATATATATATATATATATATTATATATATATATATATAATATATATACATATATATATATATAATTAATTAAAAAGAAGAGAAAGTTTGATAGCAATTAAGAAGTATTTTTTAAAAAGAATAAATTCCTGACAACCGAGTTGCGTTTTTCATGAGCTAGTGATCAACGCGCGGTTGCGGTTGCAGTTGCGGTTGGCAGACCAGTGACAAACGCGTTTGCGCTTATAGCTGCGGTTCCAGCGTGAAAATTGTGGCGGTTGCTTCTCTTTTGCGGTTGCGGGTTTATTCGACTCCATCACTAAATCTATAATATAGTATATTATATATATAGATATATAATATATTATATATATATATATATTATATAATATATATACATAAATATATATATATATATATATATATTATATATAATATATATATATATATATACTAAAATATACTATACAGTCTATATATACAGTAACATATATACTATATATATATATATATACTAATATTTATATATATTTATATATATACTTAATATATATAATATATATAAATATATAATATATATATATATATAATATATATATATAGTATATATAATATATATATATTATGATATATATATAATATATATATATATATACAACGGTTTTTGTTGCCTCCACTGTTAAAGTTTCGCCAGTAACCACGTTGTGATTTGTTGTTTTAGGAGCCTCCACAGGCGTGGAACGTGCTTTCGATGAAAGGGGCAATGCCAATGAAAGACCTTATTTAAATTGTTGTGACGAGGGATTATCGCCTGGTAAATTATGCGGAAATGAATTCCTTATTTGGTAATAGATACTGAATTGAAGAGATCGGACTCAACTCTTCTATTTCATGAGATATATAAAATAAAATAATAATGCCTATACTTCATCTCTATGCTTATCTCTAGTCTTTAAAATGTAATGTAAAGATAAAATGGAAAATAATAACTGTATGTTATTTATAAATTATTATTATTATTATTATTAAAATACTTTACATATAAGACTTATAAGATAAGCTTCTTTGTTATTATGCAAGAATATGTCTTAGGACTTATCTAAATGCATAAATTCAGTGCTACTATTATCGTATTTAAATCTAACATAAATCAAGCTTAAAGTAAAGTAAAGTAAAGTTTAAAATTAGGTCTAGAGCTTGAAAAGCTCTAACCTTAGAATTCAAAGCTTAAAAGTATAGCTTAGAGCTTGAATAAAGCTCTAACCTTAAAAGCATCCTGAAAATTAGAAATATATATATATATATAATATATATATATATATATATATATATATATAAGATAATATAATAATATATATATATATTATATAATAATATTTATATATAATGTGTGTGTGTGTGTTTCTAGACTTATGCAATATATATATATAATATATATATATATATATATATATTTCTATATATATATTATTAATATATATATATTATAAAATATATAGTATATATATATATATATATACTATATATATATATATATAATATATATATATATATAAGTTTTCTAGATCTTATCAAATATATATATATATATATATTATATATTTATTTTATATATATATTATATATTATATAATATATATATATTATACTATATATATTATTATATATTATATTTTATACTAATATAGTATATATATAATATATATATATTGTTATATATATTATATATATATATATTATAATATATATATTATATATATATTATATTATATATATATAATATATATATATATATATATATATATATTTATATATTATAAATATATCATATATAGTATATTCAACGTTAAACGAAAAACCAAAAAGCCCACTCGTTCTTATAACTTTCACGTATGTATAAGAGTATCAACTAGAATGATTACGAAGAGAACTAAAAGTCTAATATAAGAGATATGTCGTTCTAAAATAGGAGGTTTCATAACGCACTAGGAGTGTGCCAACTTGATCTCGCGCAAGGCGTAAAGGCGTCATGCTTTGGGGTAATGCTGTCCCAGGTGCCGGAACAAAGAGAGATGTGAGGGAGATTGACCACTTACAAAATGTGATGACGGCATAATGTTTTGAAAGATTGAGTTTTCGTTTTGCATTGTTGCTGCTGTTGTAAAGTAAAGGACAACTGTGTATTTGTGTGTGTGTTGTTGTGTGGGCACAGGTTTTTTCAGTAAAAATCCCAATCCAGGTGGCCGTTTTGGTGGGCCCTGTGTGGTATCTGTCGATTGTGTGTAGTTTATTTGTGTGGGTGTCCGTTTGAATGACTGGACAGAGAAGATGTAGTGGTGGGCGCAGGCTGGGGTTCTCTATTGACTTTGCTAACGTCCGTGGCCTGAAAAAGCTACCATGAAATCTGGTGGAAATACCCTCGCTATCTATTGTCCTAAATTTTATCATCTCTAGAGAACTAAGCATAGTTCAAAGATTCATTCTCAAGTAGTCTTTATATCTCCAACTATAAACTTTTTTATAATTTCAGACTGAAATGGTGGAATCTGTGCTTTTATAAACATTACACTCCTGTAACACGTCTTAGGAATCTCGAAATCTAATATCTTCCATGTTCTACTGCTTAAAATGTCTTCCTACTACTAAAGTTATCTTGTTTCTGCTATAGAGCCATTAACGGAATAAATTTTCACTTTCTTTTTTGAATATCTTTACTACTGCTCCATGAGACTGTTCTTTCTTCCCATCCAATGCTCTTGAGAGCGCTTTTCTATCTTAAGGGTGGGAGGTGGTTGCTAAGTGGTTATACTACTGCTTGACATTAGTGGATTTGTTAAGTTTGCGGTAGTGGTAGGTTGTTGGTTGGTGATTGCTGAGATGGTTGGGCTCTTCTCTATACTGAATTGCTAAGAAGGGAGGAGGCCAATAACTGTCAGTTTCTGAACGATCTGGAACGGAGTTAATGTAAAACCTACACATATACAAGATCGGTCTCTATACCAATTCTTGACACTGCTTGAAGTTATTGTTTCCCAAAACTAATCCTCTCTCGGTAATAATAGCACCATTTGTTCCCCTCTATCGGTAAACTCTGACCACAATCTTGTAGACTCTTAATTTCAAAACTTTTTTCTCCAGCAGCTCCACCAGGCCCCAAACCGTACTTTATGGCACTTTAATCGGGCTAATTGGAGGGCGTTGCTTCGTTTCTTACTTTGCAACCATACTGGAGTGAATCTTGCTTTTGACTCGGAGGAATCGCTTCGCTCAGCCTGCTGAGAAAGGTGAGGGCTGTATCGTCGAGGGGAATGAGCGGGTCATCTCCATCTTGCAATAAATCATTTTTCCACAAAATCCGATGGTTTCGATGGAAATGTTCTCCGCTCCATTCAGGAGAGAGCTTGCCTATCGGGCATGGAGAAACTCTCGTTCTCCTATACTCTTAGGTTAATTCCATTCTGTTCGATATCGTTGCAGGGGCTATTATTTCGACAGCTAACCTGCGCTTTCACCAAAAGAAAGTGCGACAACCTACTTGCTCTCTACTGATAAAAATTTCTGGCCTCTTTGCCAAAAACATCTCTAATAACTTTTTGTAAATCTGCCTTCCTCCAGTTATTCACTCGACGGTTTCTGTTGCTAACTCTACCTCTGAAAGTGCTAATGCTCTTCGGCCTCCTTTTCTCTTCTAATTCTACCCTCTGGACGATTCCGGAATCCCTCCTCCTGCTTCTTCTCCTCTCAGGTTTCCTATCCCTCTTCCCGTGATTACGCATGAACGGGTGCATGGGATTCTGAGATCTATGATCATAGGAAGGCTTAGTGTCCGGATTGGCAATTCCCTCCCCGTGTTTTGAGGTGAGTGTGATTCCGAGCTGAGGCTGCCTGTCTCGTTCAAGCTCTAACTCTCTATGCCTAATACTAGTACATTCCTCAGTGCTGAGATAGCGCGCGCATGTCCAGCCAATCCCTAAAAAGGGTAGCCGCATCTGATCCTTCTAACTACCGTCCTATAGCTCTCACTTTTATTCTATCTAAAATCTTGAAACTCTCCTTAACTCTCAGTTTCCTGGATCAATCTGGGAGTCTCATTCCTTCTTTCAGATCACAAATATGGACTTCGACGCTCGAAGTCCAACTTGGTGACATATTATCCTATCTAACTGATTTATGGGTCTTCTGCCCTTAGGACTTATTGGGAGTACGTGGTGGTGGGCGCTTGACATATCAAAGCTTTTGACGAGTATGGAATGCGTCGCTACTCTCTAAGCTCACCTTCCTTTTGGGTTTCCTCCTTCTCCTTTGCTTACTCTTGTCAAGTTTTTCTCTCTGGTCGCTCCATATCAGCATCGTTGATGGAGCGACTTCTTTCTTTCCTGTTAATTGTGGTGTTGCACAAGGTTTTTACTTTATCTCCAACTTTAATTCTACTTTTCCATCAACGACCTCCTCAGCTGTACTTCTAACTCCTGTTCACTTTATGCCGATGACTCACTCTCCATTCTTCCACTCACATTTCAAATCTGCCTCCTCTTTTGCATCTAAAGTTGCCTCTCGTCTCGGCTTGCCGATTCTATTCTCTGCCGACCCTGGATTGGGATTTTCCGAGAGTGGGTCAGGCCACAACCTTGTGAAATTCACCTTTGAAAAATCAACTTCTTTACATCTCCTCTCAAAAACACCTCCTAACTTTCCTATTTTTCGACGGTTCTAACGTCTCACCTGTCGACAACATAAACAGTTCTTGGTCTGGAAATAAACAAAAATTGTCTATTTTTTTTTCATATTACAATGTTGCTAAGGTGGCCTCAAAAAGCTGGGAGTTCTCTGTTTCAGGTTGCGGGAATTTTTTCTTCTGCACAGTACTCCAGTTTATATAAGCGGCCTTAATGTCGCCTGCCTTGGAGTACTGTTCCCTCCCATAAGACATCTGGGGGGGCTCCGGCTCCAGCCCTTCTATTGGATAGAGTTGAGTCTAACGCTAAGGAGACTTAATAAACTGGCCCCTACTTTCAACTCTCTTGACCCTTATCTCTGCGAGACGTGACGTGTGGCGCACTATCTGCTTTCTAGGTGAGGTAGCTACAACGGTAGATGCTCACGGGAGTTGGCCGCTCGCATTCCACCTCCATTGCGTCGCCATCGTAAATACAAGGGGGCCATGCTCTCGCATGAGAATTTTTTTTGCGTGAGCATTGAAAATCCCAGCCTCGTTCGTTGTGGTGCCTCTTCTTTCCAGCCACTTACTGTCTGTGAACTCCTTGGCCATCTTCTTGTTTTCCACTGTATTTAATCTCCTTCTTTAAAACCACGTCTGCGCTCACACTAAGAGATTTGCGTTAGGCTGGGTGGGTTTTCATGTATTTTATGTTTTCTGCCCCCTCCTTGAAGAGGGCTCAGCCCGGCGGTGGTGTTTATTTTCTGTAAAAAATAAAAATAAAAAAAAAAAACAAAAAAAAAAGAACATAAGCTTATCCGCTAATAATATATATATATATTTATATATATATATAGTTATATATATATATATATATTATATATATATTAAGTATATATATATATATATATATATATATATAAATATATATATATTATATATATATATATATATTATATATATTATATATATATTATATATATATATATATATATATATATATAATATTATATATATTATATATATATATATATATTTATATATATATATATATATATATATATATATATTAATATATATATATATATATATATATATATATATATTATATATATATTATAATATTATATATATATATATATTGAGGTGGGTCAAACAACGATATGCACACACGTCAGTATCATGGTCTAATGTTATAGTTAAAATTTCAGGGCTGTGCTACCCCCTACCCCTCGCACATGGTATCCACTTTTTTACTTTTTTGCAACATTAAAGAACATACTGTATCAACCAATTTCACCCACTTCTATGGATCTGATTTTGATCAAATTGGTATATAAGGTTATTTTACCTTTCAAAGAAAATGGTTCAAATAAAAATGTGCTGAGGCGAATACTTTTTGAGGTCTGGAGGCCAAAACAGTTTTCGGAGGGGTATTCTCCCTTTAACTTTCCAGGTCCTTAATTACTTTAATTATCAAAATAATTCAAACATATATATATTTGGAATCCGAAAGACTAGACATATCTAGCGATAGTAATAATTCATTCTTCAATGAACAGATAAAAAGTTCCCCGCCCCATTTTAAAAATTTCCCCATCCTCCACCTCTTGGAAAGTGGAAAAATGTTTTTTTAAATAGAATTTAGTCTATTATCTATTAAATAAAGCAATATAAAGAATGTTTATTAGATATATGATCTTTATTTGAACCAGTGATTTTACAAGGTAAAATAACCCTGTATGGTAAATTTCATAAACATATGAGATTTATTGTTATAAAATACATACATACACATACGCATACACACAAATGCTGCAAAGTAAAACGCACATTGAATATTTTTAGTAAAATTCTTATTAAGCGGTATATTTAATCATATATAATATATATTATATAATATATATATTATATATATATAATATAATATTATATATATATATATATATAATATAACATATATATTTATTATATATATATATATTATATATATATAATATATAGATATTAATATATCTATATAATATATATAATATATATATATCATATTGTATATATTTTTATATAAAAAAATATATATATATATACTAATATATATATATATATATATATATATATATATATATATATATATAATATATATAGTATATATATATACTATATTATATATTATATATATATAATATACATATACTGTATTATATATATATGATATTATATATATATATATATAATAAGTATATATATATATATACTATATTATGAGTATAAATATATATAGTATATATATATATATACATATATGTAATATATATTATATATATATATATATATAATATATATATATATATATATTATCTATATATAATTATATCTATATATATATGTATAATATATATATATATATATATATATAAGTGAAGATATATACATATATTTTTATATAACATATATATATATATATATATATATAATATATTATATATATATATATATATATTATATAAATATATAATATATATAATATATTTGAATCAGAAGAACTAGACGCATCTAGCGGAATTTGTAATATTTTTGATTCTTAAAATGAAAAGTTGGTAGGATAGGATGCAATCTGGAAAATATCCTGGATATTGGAATTTAAATAATTTTTTTTTTTTAAATAGAATTATGTCTTTCTTCTATCAAGTAAGCATATAAAAATGATTATTTAGATTATATGAATCTCTATTTACCCAAGTGACATTTCAAGTTACAAATACCTTGTATTACTATTTAGGAATTTATTGTTATAAAAACATACGCTACACATACGCACCAAAGAAGCAAATAAGCGCACATTAAATATTTCAGTAAAAATCTTATTCATTATCCAGTATTTTTTATCATGAGTTAGATTTAATAGATTTTAATTTAGCTTTAGTTGATATTTAAATCCTTGTAAGTGAAGATGTTATAGTGTTAGTGTTTTTATATTATATCTGAGTATTGATATTATATATATATATATTTATATATATATATATATATATATATATATATATATATATTATAATATATATATATATATATATATATTCTATATGAATGATATACTATATATATATAAATATATATATATATATATATATAATATATATTATAATATATATATATTAATACTATAATATATTATATATATATATAATTATTATAAGTATATATATATATATTATATATATTATATCTATATTCTTTTAGATAAATAATAAAAAATTAAAAAAATTTATGATTAGTTAATAGGTTGCTTGAGCGTACTAGAACAAATCAGATGCAATTTAAAAATTTTGGATTTCTATCTGAATTCCGCTTTATGATTCCTTCAGGAAGCAGATGTTGTGAAGTCCATTATCTTATTTGCTATTTAATAGACGAACAACTACCTTCAAATAGGTTCAGTAACCGCTAAAATAGTTATTAGAATTGTTGCAAAGCGACGTTTGAATGGCCATTTGGACACAATTTTCCTTTTAAACAATAACACCTGATTAGGAGATAGGTTTTTAAGAACTTCAGAAGGCTTATAGAAATCAGCTTAGAAACTGAATAGGAACTCGTACAGAAGCATGACAAAATGATTGACTCTCAAAGCCTGTAGTAAAAGTCTATGAATATGAATGATTGACGTATTACACATGCAAACTGTTATGAAAAAAAATCAAAGAAAACTGATTGCAGATTGCAAAATAGAACACCTATTATGAATTTGAATTTTTTGTAGGTCAAAAAAAGGAAAAATCTAACTACGGTCCAATGATTTAAAGCAGTTACATGTGTGAGAAGAAAGACGCAAGGAAAATTGGAAAGAAACCCCAGCGGTAAAAAGTGTTGTATTTCTGGAGGGGTATGGGTTGTTTTAGTAGTAGTATACACAGGGGTGGAGAAATTTTGTGCAAGCTTTCATCAATCACAGGAAATAAACTGATTGTTATAGAGGAAGATACCTATGGAAAAAAAGAAAAGCGGAAATGTTGATGAATTTCTTAAGGAAATTGAACTTAGAGAAAATACTCAGAATAGATTTGGGTATAATAATTTAGGAATAACAACTGACAGGTATCGTTTAGCTACATGGAAATGCTGCTATTGTGAATGCAACATTAAAGGATATGGGTATATTGAATGAAAGCAAGTAGTAATAGAGGAGTTTGAGCGCCTCCACCCTTTTCGATAGGAAGGAATAGAGTTATCGGTCTGAAACTTGGAATATAATCTATTGAGGTATTACTCGTTACACGCGAAATTTGAAGTCGCTAGGATGTATATATATAGGGGGTACCTCCCCCCCGAGAGCGTAGCTCAAAAAGGGTTACGCCCTTGTTGCGGCTTCCGAGCGGGTGAGATTAGGCTTAAGACGAGTTCGGACCAATCGCCCAGGTGTGCGAAGCGCGTAAGCGCGCGCACACACACACACATTATTATTATTATGTCGAAGAATCGATTCCCGAAGGGAATCGATTCTGAGTCGAGAAACGATTCCTGCAAGGAATCGTTTTTTACCATCGACTCAGCTCCGCCGCGGTTTCTTCTTTCGCATCCAGTTCTGAAACTCCGACAATCAAACGCTAGCACTGTCCTCCCTGACTGCCGAAATTAATCCGTTTCGTGCCTAAACTTGAGGATGTTACGAAGATGTGACGTAACCCCGTCGTGAACAAGATTCACATATCCCGTGCGCCCCCCATATGGGGGGGTGGGCCCAACCACCGCTAAAAAATTCTGAAGTGTTCGTAAAGGATGAAATTTGGTGAGTAGGATTCAGAGTGGTAAATTTCTAGAAGAGTTGATGATTGGAATCTGAGGAGGTTGGCTCTGGCACGGTGCTGGCTCGGTGCGGTGCTGAGTTATTAAACATTTTTATAACAACAATGTTGGTGGTCCTTTATATTATGTTATTCGGTCTGTCGAATAGACGAAGTCTTAAACAGGGAAATCAAAGAAAAAATAAATAATTAACATAATTAAATAAATACAATAAAGATGAGTTATTTCATTTGTATGTTTATAACTTAACAAATTTACGTTTCACGTACCCTAAAGGAGTAAATCAGTAAATCAGTAAACCAACACTTCTGTCCAACCATGATTTGTGGATCTGATCTATTGATTTCTATTTGATCTATTGATTCAAGTATATTTTTTAGGTAAAATTGTCATGTTTTAAAGACCATACCTCTACATGCATTAAATCAGTAAATTATAACCACCATGCCTTTCCACCCGTGCCTACCCATACCGCGGGATTTCTATTGACCATTGATCTATGTGATCTATTAATCTATTGATCTATTAGTCTAGTTAATTTCAAGTTGGCTATTTCTTTAGTAAGATATTGTCTACGTTCTTACATAAGCCCTATTAAGCAGTAAATCAGTAAAAATCAAACCACTATCTCTTCCACCCTCCGCCAACTCTTATCTATTGATTCTATTGATCTAATTGATCTATTCTTTCATGTCACATTTCGAGTATCAAATTGGAAAAAACCCATAACATAAAATCAAGTTTCTTTATCCAAAGATCAATCAATATATATGTTGACGTAACAAAGGTTTCCACACATTAATAAAGCTAACATAGCATATCTGAACTATGAATATAATTGCACAACGACAATCAGAGACCCACCATTAAACATGATATAAACTGCTGTAACAGTTTACACAGTTCATCACTTAAAACAGTAACAGTACTAACATTAGCATACGAAGACGTATTAATTTCACACCTTGTCAAGCATGTCTTCTAACATAACAATGTAATTTTACATTACTGGTAAATATTTAACAAAAAATTGTACTATAACTTGTGTAATTAATACGAGGCAGCGAAAAGTATGCTACGTAACAAGTTTTCACATTAATAAAGCATATCATAAACATTACAGAACTAAGAATGATAATATAACAACGACAAAACTGACAGCATCTTAAGCAAGAATAAAACTGCTAACAAAACAAAGGTCCAAACTTATCTACAGTAAAAGTAACTATAACAAGAAATACAAAAACATAATCCATTTCGCACTCTATCAAACATATCTTCCAAAATAACAATGTTAATTTTTAACTGTTATTAAATAACTCATTTAACAGAAAAAAATTAAATCATTAACCTACATTTTTAGATAGACTATAGGTAAGACAACAATATGTTAAATGGTTTTACTCTCTGTAGAGCTAAACTGATGAATTTCTTATTTATTTTACATATCTTAACACACAACAACCGAACTCAATTATAATCATGCTATCATTAAAATAAGTTTCAATTAAAAGCGATACACTACGCGGGTAGTAAAAGAAGTTTCATTTTTTATAACATTGATATATTTTCATTGAAAAAGCGTTATATTAAAATTGACAGTAAAGGAAGCATATTAAGTACATAAAAAAACATAGTTTATTTTTAATATTATTATATTCATCTAACGATGATACATAGGATTGCAAACTAGTAACTGGTTAAGTTCTATCATCATCGTCTCTAAAGATTCAAGCTCCTTTGAAAGGAGTGTAAGATAAATTGCCTTTCAGCAAACACTAAAGCCATTTTTTTCGGCATATTTATATGATTCCAGGCAGCACTCATTCTCTCATACAATAGAGAAGTAAGCTCATCCAAGCTGATAGTTAGTTTTAACGCACTCCTGTATACTGTAATTTATACGGGAAACCACATGTTTCGGTGTGTAAATATCTATATTATACACCATGTGCTATATGTTAAGTCCTCAAGTGAATGTCAACCATCGGTTAAGATGCGATGTAATGTCTTTTTTATTTAAAGTGCAATGCTGTAATATTACAGATGTGCGTATACTGGTGAAACTATACAGACGCCAGAAGTGCCAAGATGCGATGGTTTCAGTGTTGTTTCGCGTACATCAAGGGTTCAATTATCGTCACGTCGAGCGAGAACACAACGTCTATTCTATTAGATCCACTTACGCTCTCTACCTAGTGTTAGATATTTTCATCCACCGCGTCGATCCGATCGGATAAACACACCACTTATGTTCCCCCCCCCCTTCCCCCTCATTGCCTGCGCGATGTCGATAATCCTGAATGAATCCGTTCAGGCAACAATTGAATATGGGTCTATTATTGATCCTCTGGAAGAAAAGCAATTCAGGCAATGTAGTTCGGATCGCCATTTCGGTTTTATCGATTTAAATATAATGAACAACAAAACTTTTTCGTACTCCTGAAGATATTGCATCTACAAGCGTAGAGATGCGGTGAGATGCCATCGTATCAGCACAGCGAAAATATCCACTGAAGAAAATAGTTATAAACATCCTTAAAGGTAATGACATTCTTTCTTCGACCAATCAGAAGAAAGTAAAAGAATTCAAGAATACGAACGCACGTAAACGGATCCATATCATTTAAAAGGGGTATCTATATTCTTGTTAGACAACACACAACAAGGTAACATATTAAACTTAGGTTCACTATAGTAATATGTGTATACAAAGGAGATCTATACAATCTCCAAGATTGACTGGAAATGAGCCCTAAGACAAAAAAAAAGAAAAAATAAAAAAAAAAAAAGTATATGTAATTTATTATTATATTATGAAAGTTTCTTCATAATTTAATTAATAAATTCAATAATAATAATAATAATAATCAATAATAAAATATAATTAATTAATTATATTGAATATAATATTGAATACAATTGTTTATTATAGTGGTTATACTTGATAAGTTTCTTTGATTAAATATACATAGTATATTGTAATAGTTACTGATTTTGAAAGCAGTACAATCAAGTAAATAAAGTACGCATCAACACCTCCCCATCTCCCTCATGCCATGATCTTTTTTATCTATTGATTGCTATTGATTCATGGTCACAATTGGGTATATTTCGGAAAAACATAACACAAAAATTTAGTTTCTTTTTTATATCACTAAACTCATTTTCGAAATATGGTTTCTAGCGTTAACAACGTTTTTACATTAATAAGCTATACATAACATAACCTTGAAGCTAAAGAGTAATTATAGTGTACATATCGGCAAACCTAACATCCACCATTACGGTACGATATTAACTATTAATCATATACAAAACTTGCTGCTACTTAACAACAGTAAGGATACCTTATTTCTTACATCGTACAGAAACGTACTATTCACACTTTTTCAAGCTATCTCTAACATATATGTTATATTTTACATTAACATCGTAATATTTACAAAAATTCATCAATAACCCTGTCTAATCATCAAACTGACAACGAATATAATGAATTTAAAAGCGAACAAATTTTTTTACATTTTTTTGAACTTTCGTAAGATTTAACAAAAATTCATCATACCTCGTCTAAATTATCATAATCCCCGACGAATAATTGCAAGCAATAAAAAGTTTAGCCCAAACTAACATAAAGAATAACAATAATTTTATTCCTGACAATCAACATAAAATAAGTTCTTTGAATACAAACATTTCACAGTAAAGCGTAATAGTGTACTGATTTACTGATTTTAAAAGCAGTATATCAGTAAAATCAGTAAATCAATACACCCATTTTCCTGAAACCCCCTACCACTCTCACCCGCCTATGATCTATCTGAGATCTATTATTTTTCTAAATGTCATATGTTTCGAGTATCATTTTTGGATTAACATAACAATAATAAAATAAGTTCTTTATATAGCAACCAACGAATATATTGGCTTACACAAGAAAGTTTAGCATCAATAAGCTAACATATCATAGTACCTATAACTAACAATATAATGTAGAGATCGGCTTCAGAGTATTTCTCTCACCCACCTCTACTTTATTTTTATATTTGAATATTGAAATAGTGGCATTTGGTCCAATATTTTATTTGCTTCAGAGGCCAAACGCCCACTTTTGCATAGATATATTTATATATGTAGTTATATTGATATAGTATATATATATTATTAGTATATAATATATATATATATATATATATATATATATTTTGTTTATATAGTATTATGTAGTTATATTATTATTATATTTTTATATATATATATTATGCCTAATAGAAAATTATGTCATTTTTTTTTTTCTTCAGAGCCTTACGCCCACTTCTTCATATATATAGATA
>JABUQX010033449.1:0-27500 GCA_015478945.1 Trachelipus rathkii
AGAGCTATTATATATTTGTGTTCATTGAAATGAAATTTCAAAAGTGAAGATGAATTATATATAGTTAACCAAGATAATGCATGATTTTTTAATTGAATATTTCAATATTTGTTTTTATTTACTAAATTATTAATTCGTTTTGAAAACCCTGTTTTAATAAATAATGTTAACTTTTAAAGTATACGGCTTTTTCTTCAAATTTTTATTACAATTAGAACTTTTAATGTAAATTTTTATAATTTTCAACATTTGAAATGTATTTGTTAATTTAAATTGAGTTTTAAAACGGTATTTTCAGAGTTTTAGGTGCTTTAAATTGACGTTTTTTACTGAAGTTTAAATATAATGTGTGTTTATATAGCTAAATTTCATAGTTGTGAAACTGTTTTTAATGAAGAAAAATTTAAATTTAAATTACGCTTTTCATATTTTCACATTACAAGTTTAGAACTCTAAAGTACGATTTTTCTCGATATTTCAAACACATTGAAATGTATTTGGTTAATCTAAATATTTCAGAATCAGTGGAATCCATTTAAAAAAAATATTGTTTAAACTTAATGCTATTTCAAAAAGCTGAATAAAGAAGGAAAATTTTGTAGCTTATTTCAGGAGATTTAAATTGACGTTTTTAATGAAATTTAATTTTTTTGTTTTTATATACAAGATATTTATTAGTTGTGAAAATCCTGTTTAATAAAAAATTGTAACTCTAAATTACGCCTTTTCTTAAATTTCACATTACAAATTTAGAACTACTAAAAAGAGCGATTTTTCCTAAATTTCAAATATTGAAATTAACTTTAGTAAATCTTAAAATTGAATTATTAACCGGGAAAAAAAGAAATCCAAAGAGAGTCGGGGTTAATTTGAAACAGGACCTAAAAAACATATTATAATTACAGGTAACGTGATATATTTGAAACTGAAGATAATATGCAAAACACTCAAAAACAAACTTCAATCATTAATCACCATCAAACCTTAATTAAATTATGGTTGTGCAAAGGAAAATACCGTCAAACACGTCTAAAATTACCTTAGGCAGCCCAATTATTATCTGAAGTTGGGACATCGATGAACATCACTACACTTTCATTGTCATGTTAGGCTATTATCTTTAATAGCAATATACAGCTTGAAATAAGCTTTACACTTAAAATAATATGAGTAAATTTTCACCGGTTGTTGTAAAAGGAGATACCTCAAACACCTGCCTAAAATACAATAGGAGCAAAGGTAATTTAATACCTGGGACAGCTTGATCAAATCTAGATTTTCTCTTCTTTTAATCATACATAAAACAATATAATAGCTTGACTAATCGCTTATCACGTAAAACATTTGTAATATTTAACGTGTTGTGAAAAGAATACCTCAATACATCCTGCTAAATACGTTTTGTCAAACTATTATCTGAAAAAGATCTAACATGAAATACATATTATATACAAATTATATTTCATTGTCATGTTAGGCATTATCTTTAATGAAACTTGCTAAAGTTTTATTACTACTTAATGTGTAAATTTTTTACAGTTGTGCAATAGAAATACCTCAAACACCTGCCTAAATTAACTAGAGCCCAAATTATTATTGAAATCGATCTAACATGAATACGTGTTATAACAAATTTAATTTCTTTTGCTATAAACATAAATAATATATATTATGCTCGTAAGCTTTATCACAACATCAAATTGTAATATTTTAACGGTTGTTCAAAAGAAGTTACCTCTAACACCTGCCTAAAATTACTGTAGCCCAAATTATAGTTATCTAAACCGCGATCTAACAGTGAATACATATTAATAACAAGATTTAATTTCTTGCTTATTACCATATAAAACAAATAAGGGCTTGACTACGCTTTATCACTAACAATAAATGTGTAAAATTTTCATACGGGTTGGTGCAAAGTAGTATACCTCAAACACTGCTAAATTACCTTAGGAGCCCAAATTATCTGATCTGAAACGCGATCTAGACTATGAATATCATATTATAACAAATTAAGATTTCTTTGCCTTTTACCATAAAACTAGATAATAACTTTAAACTAACGTTTTAGTCACTTAATCATTGTAAATATTTTCGGTGTGCAAAGAAGATACCTCAAACGACTGCCTAAATTACATAAGAGCCCAATTATTATCTGAACCGATCTAACATGAATTACTATGATAACAATTTTAGATTTCTATGCTTTTAAACTAAAACCTATAAATAAGCTGACTAAGTTTTAATACTTAATAATGGGTAAATTTTTTACGGTTGTGCAAAGCGATACCCTCAAACCCTGCCTTAATTACCTAGGAGCCCAAATTATTATCTGAAAAAGCCGATCTAAATGAATACATATATATAAAGTTTAATTCTTGCTATTACACATATAACAAGACAAATAAGCTTTACTACCGCTATCACTACATAAATGTGTATTTTTACGTTGTGCCAAAGAAGATCCAAGACACATGCTAATTACGCTAGAAGCCAAATTATTATCTGAACCGATCTAACATGAACTACATGATATTATAACAAATTTAAGTTCTTTACTTTGTACACATAAAAACATAAATATTTTGCTTACGTTTTTCACTACACATTTAGTAAATATTTTATTATTGTTGCAAGGGAGATACCTCAAATACATGCCTAAATTAACTAGAGAGCTGCCCAATTATATCTGAACCGAAACTAACATGAGCATATTATAACAAATTTAGATTTCTTTGCTATTACACGTATAACAATATAAATAAGCTTGACTAAGTTTTATCACTACATAAATGTGTAAATTTTTTACAGTTTTGCAAACAGATACCTCAAACACCTGCCTTAATTAAATAGGAGCCCAAATTATTATCTGAAACCGATCTAAGAAGACAAATTATAACAAATTTAGTTTTCTTTGCTATTACACATTTACCACTATAAATTAAAACTTGACTATTAGCCTTTATCACTAACATAAATTGTAATATTTAACGGTTGTTGCAACAGAGATACCTCAACATTCCTAACCTAAAATTACCGTAGGACCCATATTATTATCTAAACCGATCTAACATTAATACTTAACACAATTAGATTTCTTTGCTATTATGCATATAACAATATAAATAAAATTCTAGGGCATTTACATTACATAAAATTTGTTAAATTAGATCAAATTTAACTTATATGCTTTTTGGAATTGCATTTCAATGAAACACGTTATTTTTTCAAATGCTGAAAAATATTTTACGGTTGTGCAGGAGATACCTCAAACACCTGGGGGGGTCTGCTAAATTACACTAGGACCCATATTATTATCTAAAACCGATCTAACATGAATACATATTATACCAAATTTAGATTTCTTTGCTATTATACATAAAACAATATAAATAAGCTTGACTAGGCTTTATCACTACATCAATTTGTAAATATTAATAAATTCGCTTTTCTGCTTTTTGGAATTGCATTTCAATGAAACACGTTATTTTTTCAAATGCTGAAAATACCGTTAAAAACTCAATTTTAAAATTTACCAAATAATTTCAAATGTTGAAATTTAGGAAAAATCGTACTTTTAAGAGTTCTAAATTTGTAATGTGAAAATTTAAGAAAAAGCGTAATTTTAGAAGTTAAAATTTTTTATTAAAACAGGTTTTCACAACTAATGAAATATTTGGTATATAAAAACAAATATTGAAATTTCATTAAAAAACGTCAATTAAGGAAACTAAAAACCTATTAATAAATTCAAATTGCTTTTGAAAATTGGCATTTTAAAGAAACTTATTTTGTCAAAATCTGGAATCGGTTAAAAACAATTTTAAGTTTACCCAAATAATTTCACATGTGAAATTAGAAAAATCGTACTTAAAGGCATTCTAAAATTGTAATGTGAATAATTTTATAAAAATAGAGGTTACACTTCAAAAGGTTGAGACGGTTCCTCGATTTTCGCGAACTAATGAATATTTGGGTATAATAAATGAACAATATTTGAAGTTTCATTAAAAAAAATATTTTAAGACCATATTAGAATTAATAAATTCACTTTTCTGGCTTTTGAAATTGCATTTCAATGTAAAACATTATTTATTGAAATGCTGAAGAATAAGCTTTTTTCAATTTGTTAAGAATTACAAAATAATTTTAAATTGTTGAAATTTAGAAAAATCGTACTTTTAATAGTTTAAATTTGTAATGTGAAATTTAGGCAAATAAATTATATTTTGAAGTTAAAATTTTTATTAAAAACAGTTTAAAACAACTAATGAAATATTTTAGAATAAAAACAATATTTAAAATTTCATTACAAACGTCAATTTAAGACAATCTAAAACTATTAATTAATTACACTTTTTAGCTTTTTGAAATTGCATTTCAATGAAACACATTATTTTTTCAAATGCTGAAAATACCGTTAAAAACTCAATTTTAAGATTTACCAAATAATTTCAAATGTTGAAATTTAGGAAAAGTCGTACTTTAGGAGTTTAATTTTGTAATGTGAAAATTTAAGAAAAAAGCGTAATTTTTGAATTAAATTTTTTACTTTAAACAAAGTTTTCACAAACTAATGAAATATTTAGTATATAAATAAACAATATGAAATTTCTTTAAAAAGGTCAATTTAAGACACCTAAAACTTTTAATAAATTCTCTTTTCAGCTTTTTGAAATTGCATTTCAATTGAAACATTTTTTTTCAAATGATGAAATGCCGTTAAAAACTCAATTTTAGTTTAAAAATAATTTCAAATGTTGAAATTTAGGAAAAGTCGTACTTTTACGATTTTTCCTAAATTTGTAATGTGAAAATTTAAAGAAAAGCGTAATTTTAGAATGTTATAAAGTTTTTTATTGTAAATAGGGTTTTCACAACTAATGAAATATTTGGTATATAAAAAAGATATGAATTTAAATAAAAATTTAACACAACTAAACTATTAATAAATTCGCTTTTTCTGCTTTTGAATTGCGATTTTCAAGGAATACAATTAATTTTTTAAATGTTCTAGAAAATCCGTAAAAACTCAATTTTAAGAATTAGAAAATATTTGTAATGTGAAACTTTAGGAAAAATCGTACTTTTAAGATTTAATTTGTAAAGTGAAAATTTAGGAAAAGCAAATTTAGAGTTAAAATTTTTTATAATAACAGGTTTAACAACTAATGAATATTTGGTATATAAAATACAAATATTGAAATTCATAAAAACAAGGTCAATTTAAAGACACCTTAATAAGATAATGTAATTCTTTTCTGCTTTTGACAATGTTCTATGAAACACATTATTTTCAAATGCTGAAAATACCTGGTAAAACTCAATTTTAAGATTACAAAATGAATTTCTATTGAAATTTAGTGAAAATCGTACTTTAAGAGTTCTAAATTTTGGGTATGGTGAAAATTTAAGAAAAAGCGTAATTAGAAGTTAAAGATTTTTATTATAAACAGAGTTTCACAACTAATGATATTTGGTGTAATAAAACAAATATTGAAATTTTCATTAACAAAACGTCAATTTAAGACGCTTAAAACTTAATAAATTCTTTTTCAGCTTTTTGAAAGCATTTAAATGAAACACATTATTTTTTTCAAATCTTTATCCCGTTAAAACTCAATTTAAATTTACAAAATAATTCAATGTTTGAAATTTACTGATTATTCAAGATTCTAAATTTGTTATTTGAAATTAGAAAAAGCGTATTTTAGAAAGTTATAATATTTTTATTAAAAGGTTTCACACTAATGAAATATTTGTATATAAAAACAAATATGAAAATTTTCATTAAAAAACGTCAATTTAAAGAAATTTAATTGTATAATATCGCTTTCTGATTTTTAAAATTGCATTTAATTTTAAACCCATTATTTTTTTCAAATGCTGTAAAATCCCGTTTAAACTCAATTTTAAGAATAGCAAATAATTTATAAATGTTGAAATTTAGGAAAAATCGTATACTTTAAGAATTCTAAATTTGTAATGTGAAATTTAAGAAAGCCGTAAATTTAGATTGTTAAGCAATTTTTTATTAAACAGGTTTTAACAACTAATGAAATTTGGTATATAAAAACAAATATGAAATTTCATTAACAAAAGTCCATTTAAGACACCTAAAATATTGAATAAATTATTTTTTCTGGCTTTTTTGGAAATTGCATTTAAGGACAACACATTAATTTTAAATGCTGAAAATACCGTTAAAAAATCAAATTTTAGATTTAACAAATAATTTCAAATGTATAAAAATTTAGGGAAAAATCGTACTTTAAGAGGTTTAAATTTGTAGATGTGAAAATTTAAAGAAAAAAGCGTAATTTTAGAATTAAAATTTTTATTGAACAGTTAATTAAAAACTAATTGAAAATATTTGACTGAGTAAAAACAATATTGAAATTTCAATTAAAAAACGTTAAAATTAAACTAAAAACTATAATTAAATTTGCAATTTTCTGTTTTTTGAATATGCATTTCAAGATTGAAACACATTTATTTCAAATGCTGAAAATAACGTTAAAACTCAATTTTAAGATTTAACAAAATAATTTCAATGTTGAGATTTAGGAAAAATAGTACTTTTAAGAGTTTAAATTGGCAATTGAAATTTAAGCAAAAAGCGTAATTTTAGAAGTTAAATTTTTTTATGTAAGTTTCACAACTAATGAATATTTGTATATAAACATATATTTGAAATTTCATTAAAAAACGTCATTTAAGACACCTAAAACAATAAACTCATTTTTCTGCTTTTTGAAATTGCCTTCAATGAAACAACTTATTATTTTTTAAATGCTGAAATACCTCGTTAAAAACTGAATTTTAAGATAACCATATATTTCAAATGTGATTAGGAAAAATATTACTTTAAAAGTTTATCATTGTAATGTAAAAATTAAGAAAAAGCGTCATTTAAAAGTTAAACTCATTTATTAAAACAGGTTGTTCAAAAGTAATGAGATTTTGTAAATTAAAAAAATAATGAAATTTCATTAAAAAGTCAATTTAAAGAACATCTAAAATATATAAATTACTTCTCACTTTTTGTAAATTGCATTTCAATGAAACACCATATATTTTTTAAATGCTGAAAATCCGTTAAAAATCTCAATTTTAAGATTTACAAATAATTTCAATAATGTTGAAATTTAGAAAAACCGTACTTTTAAGAGTCTAAATTTGTAATTGTAAAATTTAAGAAAAAAGCTTATTTTTTTAACGTTATTATTTCTATTAAAATCTTATATTCATATACATGAAGATATTTATGTATATGAACATGTATATAAAATTTTCATGTATATGAAAATGAAGCACCGAGAAATATGTAATGCTTTCGGATCTGCAACTTTTTGAATTGCATTTCAATGAAACATGCTCTATTTTTTCAATGCACTGAAATAACCGTTTAAATAACTCAATTTAAATTTACAAATAATTTCAAAGTTGAAATTAGGAAAAATCGTACTTTAAGAGTTTGAAATTTGTAATGTGAAAATATAAAGAAAAGCGAATTTTAGACCTAATAATTTTTTAAATTTCAACTAGTTTTAAAAATAATTGAAATATTTGGTATATAAAAAAATATTGAAATTTCATTACAAACGTCAATTTAAGACGCTAAAACTCCTATAAATTCACTTTTCAGCTTTTTGAATGTGCACAATGTAACACATATTTTTTTCAAATGCTGAAAATAGCGTTAAAATCATTTTAAATTTCAAGAATAATTTAAATGTGAAATTTAAATATCGTACTTTTAAGAGTTTAAATTTGTAATTTGAAATTTAAGAAAGAGCGTAATTTTTGATATCAAATGCCTTTTATTAAGAAGATTGACAGAAGGAAGGAGGGTTGGTTATAAACAAAAATATGAAATTACTGCCCGCATCGTCGTTTAAGGTACTCACGATTAAAAACCTACGCTTGTAACTACATTTAATATTTTATTTGATAACTAACGCAAATTTATTTTTTCAATTCTGAAATTACATCAAAAGAATTAGGAAATAAATGTAAATGTTCGAATTTAGAAAAATTCGTACTTTTAAGATCTAATTTGTTCATTAAATAAGAAAAAGGGTAAAATTTAGAAAGTAAAATTTTATTAAAAAAGGTTTTACAAATAAAAAAGGTGGTATATTGAATAAACTAATCTTAAATTTCATTAAAAAATCAATTTAAGACCTAAACTATTAATAAATTCTTTTTTTGCTGCTTTTTTGAAAAGATGCAGCAAACAAAGTAATGACTTAAAGCTGAGCACATTTTAAACTCCTTAAGATTTTCATGGCTTCTTCAAATGTCCTTATTTAGAAAAGATCGTACTTTTAAGAGTTCTAAATTTGTAATGTGAAAATTTAAGAAAAAGCGTAATTTTAGAAGTTAAAATTTTTTATGGAAACAGGTTTTCACAACTAATGAAATATTTGGTATATAAAAACAAATATTGAAATTTCATTAAAAAACGTTAATTTTAGAACCAAAAACATTAATAATTCACTTTTAAAAGTAGTTTTTATAATTGCATTTCCATGAAACACATTTTATTTTCAATGCTCGAAATAAGTAATTAGGTATATCGTTTTAAGAGTTTTAACAAAAAATAATTTCCAAATGTTGAAATTTAGGAAAATGTTTTTTTAAATTCTAATTTGAAAGGAAAACTTAAGCAAAAGCGTAATTGTAGAAGTTTAAATTTTTTTATTAAAGGTTTTGCATCAACTAATAAATATTTTGTATATTAAAACATTATTTGAAAATTCATTAAAACTCAATTTAAGGACACTAAACAATTAATAAATTCTCTTTTCTGCTTTTTGAATTGCACTTCAATGAAACATATATATTTTTCTTTCAAATGCTGAAATAACCGTTAAAAACTCAATTTTAAGAGTAACCTCAATAATTTCAAATGGTTTGAAATTTAGGAAAAATTCGTACTTTTAAGAGTTTCTAAATTTTTGTAGTGTAAAAGTTTAAGAAAAAGCGTAATCTTTTAAAAAGATTAAATTATTTTATTAAAAACAGGTTTTAACAACTAATGGAGCATTATAAACAATATTGAAATTTCATTAAAAAAGTCAATTTAAGACATTAGAAATATTAAGTAAATTCACCGTCTTTACAAGTTGTTTAGAAATTGCATTTCATGTAAACACATATTTATTTCAAATAGCATGAAAATAATCGTCGAAAACTTCAATATAAGATTTATAAAACTTCATAATTTTAAATGTTGACTAAATTTAGGAAAAATCGTACTTTTTAGAGTTTTAAATTTAGTTAATTTTGAAAATAATTTTAATGAAATTACGCTTTTTTTGAGTTCCTAATGATTTTTTTTTCAAAACATGGATTTTCTACTAAACTATTGAATAATATATTTTAGAGTAATATGTAGAAAACATTATTTGAATTCATATTAAAAAACGATCAATTTCGAGAAACTAAAACAAATAATATATTTTTTATACATTATTCTGCATTCTTGTTGAAATCGATATATCATTTCGAATATCGATTAATTTTTTCGATAATCGATAATCAAATTATTATGAATTTGCTATAATAAATAAAATAACTTTTGAAATTTACCTTGCTATTAATTATTATTAGAGCTTTATTGCTTGATTGTGTAGTAAGAAGCCCAGATTTTATAAAGAGTTATATTATAAAATTTTTCTGTCAATCTTTAAGCCAACACCAATTAACCACCGTCTTAATTTTTTTTATTAAACTTGGTGCTCAAAACTACTGGTGCCAAGTATCCGGTGTAATAAAAACAAATATGAAATTTTCATTATAAATAAATAACGTCAATTTAAGACCATCTATAAATACCTATTAAATATAGAAATTAAACTTATCTTCGTTTCAGCTTTTGAAATTGCATTCACATAGAGATGATGATATTTTTTCAAATAATTATTTCTAAAATCGCTAAACTACATAGTTAAGGTACCATTCAATATATTAAGATGTATATTGAATCTTATGGTAATGTTCGAAAAATGTAGGTAATAAAATACATGAGCGTATAAGAGATTCTATTTTAAAATGCACGACAATTTAAGATAGCAATTTTTATCTTAATCTGTAAAACAAATAAAGATATATCCTTGGAGAGATATAAGAAGACAAGATTTTTTAATATATGTCCGATAAATATTTGGTCATAACACCTACAAAAACAAAATTGAATTTCACTTATATATAAAATCAATTTAAGACACTTAAAACTAAATAATATCTTTTTTCGCTCTTTTGAATAATTATGCAGTATTCATGAAACACATATTATTTTAATGCTTGTATAATACTAGTATAAATAACGTTTCATTTATAAAAGATTTAATCAAATATAATTTCAACCATGTTGTATAATTTAAGGAAAATACAAAAAATCAGTATTTTTATAGAGGATTCTAGAAATTTTCGTAATGCTCGAATATGGGTTACAGAAAAGCGAAATTTAGAGCCTTAATAAATATTAATTAAAACAACGTTACTAATTATAGGATATTGAGTATATATAAAATACATAAAAATATTAAAATCTCATTAAAATACGTCAATTTAAGATATCTAAAATATTTAATATTTTATTCTACTTTTCAGCTTAATTTGAAATCAGAAGATTTTATTCATGAAACTATACAATTTATTTTTTCACAAATGCTATGAAAAAAAAATAAAATATACGTTACAATTAAGATTTACATAATATAAGCTTAGGATGTTGAGAGAAATGTGTATGGAAAAATCTGATTGAACATAATATAGAACGTTACGATGATATGTATTTATAAGTATAGAAATGTGTAAGCAAAAATTAGTTAATTTTAAAGTATAGTTAAAAGGTGTTTAAGTCTAACCTAACCTGAATCCCATCACTTTTTTATCTCGATTTAGAGAAAGAAACATTTTGGTAATTATTTTATATAAAATTAAATTCTAAATTAAATTCTATATATAAAATAACGTCTATATGTAAATAAGTAGATCGTTTGCTAGGCCAGAAGTAGTTCATTTGTTTAATTATTGCATTTTTCAAGATGAGAATCAACTCATTTAATGGTTATTGGGATTACTAATATTCAAGAAAAATTCTTACACATGAGTGGAATAAAAATAGGGTAAATTCACTAGATTTACGCTAAACTAGAATTTTCAATGTTGTAGTTATAAGATATAGAGAATATTATATCGTACTATTATTAGTAGTCTGATAATAATGTATATTGCTGAATATATTTAAGACAAGCGTGTATTAGAATACTTAAAGTATTTTCATGTAAAGTATACAAGGTATTTCGAGCAACTAGTAATGAGAATACTTTGGATTTAGTGATATTATAGACAAAATATTTTCGGAAATTGATTCATAAAAAACATCTATAAAGAACACAAGATAAAAAACATATAATAAAATAATTTATTTAACTTTTCTGCTTTTTGAATTGCATTTCAATGAAAACACATTAATATTTCAAATGCTGAAAATCACGTAAATTCATATTTTCGGTATTGGTTATAAAAATTTAAAATATTATTTAATGTTTCCTACTTTTTGGAAATTCATCGTACTTTTAATAGTTCTAAATATTTGTAATGTGAAAATTCAAGAAATAGAAGTAATTATTTAGAAAGTTAAAATTTTTTATTTGAAATTCATGTCCTTGAAAAGAACTTCCCATAGTTGTTTGTGATTTTAAAAGAAGAAATAATTGAAATTTTCTTTAAAAACCTGATTAGTTATTTAAGACACTAACTATAACAACATATGTCTGGAATGAACACATTTTTACTGCATTGAAAATAGCAATCAAGTGAACAATTTACTTTCAAATGCTTGCCAAGAAGCCGCTACAGTGTTTTTTTTTTTTTTTAATTTTAGCTAATTTTCCACATTATTGGAAAATCACATATTGTAAGACTAAAAAAACTCATAGTACGATTTAACCATATAAATAAATTTTCTAAATTGTGATAAATTTTTTAGGAAAAATTGTAGCTTGGTTTAAAGAGTTCTCTGAATTTTTAATTATTATAAATATTTACATGAAAATGAGCGTACATTTTAAGATTAGTTATAATTTTATGATTTAAATACAGAGATTTTTTACGAATAATATTGTTAAAAGAATATTATATCCTTTCGTTATTGTATTTATGAAATTATTATGAAAATACAATTATTAAGAATAAAACGTGACTCTACATGAATAAAATAGACGATTAAGGTATTCTTAATTATATGATTAGGGTTGGTAGTTCGTCCTATATAGGAATAGACTATCAGAAAATTAAGCAATAAACTTTATCTCCATATAATGAACGCATGAGAGATAATAGACTTGAATCACATGATACCCAAAGTGGTGTGATTAGAAATACGCAATTAATATAAGTATATATAATGTAATTAAGGCCTACATACATAATTATATTTGTTGGAAATTAGGATAAAATCGCTAGTTATATCGAGATTTAAAATTTGATAAACATTGAACAACATTTAAGCAAAAGGTATTTACGAAGGTTAAATTTTATATAAAACGGTTTTAAAGCTAAACCCTGAAGTGTTTGGTAATATATTAAAACACTAATATTGAAAATTTATCTATAATGAAATTAAAAACGTCTAATGAGACGGCCAAGAAAATCTAATACTATTAATTAATATCTGCAGAGGTCGCTTGTAATATGCTATATTGCATCGATACGAATTCAATATTTTTTGTTTGGAAATGCCTAAGTGCAAGTAGAACTTTTCTACAGTGTAAATAATCTGAGAATCAATTTGGATAGCAGAATTACCCCAATAATTCAAATGTGAAACTCACGATAGGAAGATCGTAATCTTTTTAATAGAGTTCTACTCATCATGTAGATTGAAATGTATTATAGATATAGAGAATAGGAGATACCGTCTATTGAGATTGAGGCGATCTGTTGGAAAGATTATATAAATATTTATTTTTTATATTTAAGATAGAATGTACGACGAAATAATTAATTTTTGTATTATTTGGTTAAATTATTATTTAATAAAAAAGGTTAAAGTCAAGAATATTCAAATAATTTGGAGTATATATTTATAATCAATTGTATAATATTATTATATTTATCGAATAGAATATTGAAGTGAGGAGAATTTATGAGTAGTACGGGCTGTTATAAAGCTAATTTAGATAAATGAGAATTAATATAATTAGACATATTTTTAATAAATCAATGAAATTATTTCTATATTATTTTAATAATAAATCATAATTAATATTTATATTATCTTTTCTTAGAATTAGTTGTAATGACATTTAGTGTCGACACTCTTCATCGCCAAGTACGAATGGGGGGTTTCGCAAAGAGACGCAGTGGAGTAAATGCTATAGCTTATTAGGCAAATAAACATACACATAGTGCCCCCACGTCCGCTCGGGACCACCAGTGCTCGCAAAGTCGACACCCCCATCTTCCAGCTGACTCACTCGAATTGTCTCCACGTGCACACTATCCTCTCAATAATTGACTGTTCTAAGGAGGCGCAAAATAGAGGGATAGTGCGTTGAGGAGTATTATTCAATTATCATACTCTCACTATGGTTGAGATGATTTATCTGGATGAGCTTGAAGCATGGCGTTCCTATCGGCGGATAGCTCTTCACTAGAGGGAAACATCGAGGTATTCATTAATTATTTAACCTATTTTATTGGTAATCGGATCATGGCGAAAGCTACAATCAAGAACTAATCGGACTTATTGCCAATTACTTTAAACTATTATATATTATCTTATTTATAGAGATTGAATGGGAAATTACATAGATTGGACGTCATATGAGAGCCTCTATTAATTCATGCTATTTTAATTATCTCCACTCATATTACTACACGTTCATTATTCGGTTCGCACACATGCGCACGTACTTAGATAGGATTATTGATGATTATTTAGAGGTACTGCTTTCATTCATTCACTTCTAATTATTTATTATTGGGGCTTTGTATGGATCAGGGTATAATTCTCACTAGGATAGTGGCAAACATGGGAAATTCATTTAATCTACATTTTAATTTGTTCTATTGTTTGATTTTCATCGGTGAACAACCTGTTACTGTAAAGGAATTATTAATCGCAATTATTTCGGATTCATTATTATTTAGGTTAGTCGGTGTTGATTACTTCGGGAAACTTTACTATTGATGCCTACGTAGTACATAACTCCGGAACGAAATTCATTAAGATTTATTTTATTTAATTGTCGACTACATAATTAAGGGAACGCATGATCTGATAATATATAGAATGCTAAAAGTACAACATTAACATATTAATAAACTATAGACATAAATAAAGAAACAGATAGCGTATTTTCCCCTTACGAATCTGTAAGAGTAAAAGAAATAAAAATGAAGAAAGATAATAAACAGTTTGTCTGAGTAGAATGTTATACATAATAATACTTGGAGAAATTTTCGTGAAAACGAAAGATTTATAATCTGAATACAATTCAGAACTCTATGGATTTTATCTGTTATTCACACTGAAGGATTAACTACGATCTATTATAAGATCGGTGACTCATTTTCTATATTTTGAAAAACATAGTAATGATGAAAGTGACAAATCCTACTCATTTAGTCAAACTGCTCTTAAAGTCGCTCATAATCAAGTGATTTGGACTGCTTGGTAAACCTCATGTGAAAAGTGGAAAGTTATTATAACACATAACTGTGTCGTAATGTACTATACTCTTCTTGACATTACTCGATCAGCATTGATTAAAACGTAAAAAAAGGTAGACATTACTAGGCTACACGCGGATTATCAGGTACATCCGAAGGACATATCCTATTGCTTCTACTAAGCAACAATTTCAAATGCGATTTACAATAACAGTCTTCGATTTTTTTCTTTTAGCGAATAATAATATATTGTAAAAAATTTTTTATGCTAGGGCCCCAACACATAAAAAAGGTTAGGCACACTCTCCCTCCAAAATCAAACCTTAATAGCGCAAGAAACAAAATCTTTATTAAATTCCTTTCTATAGGTTTTTCACAGCAGTAAAGTTTAGTTAAAACTTCAACATTTCTTATTATCATGGTGTTAGTGTTTACTTAATTCTAGTTATATTATTTTCTATTTAAATATTTTCCTACCTACACCCTTCCTCCCTTACAGTCCTCCGCTCCTCCTTCCCCATCCCGCTACCCCCCTCCCTGGCTCCCCTGTATCAATTATCTTATATACCTTGGCTGATTTTTTCTCCTTTTTTAATTAACAAAAGAAAGCGGTTACAATGCGGAGTAAAAAGTATATTTTTTATAAATAAAAATTAAAATGAATGAGGAGTATTTTGGTATGAACATAGATATTGTTACTTTGATAAATTAAATAACAAAGCCCCCATAAGATAAAAAGTAGCTATGAAATATAGGAGAGAAATTGATCAGGAACTAGACAAGTGAGACAAGTAGGAATAAAACAACAACAAGTAAGAATATCTTATCCGCCACAAAAGTTATAAATGGAAATACCACAAATTTTCAGTGAAGAAGCCATATAAAAACGATTGAGTTGGCACCACGCCATAATAAAATCAGAGACAGTAAAATGAAGTATTGAAGGTAATGTTGACTCAAGCTGACAAAAAATTAACAACAAACTCTGTTAAAGGGACTTATTATTATTCACTACTCATATATTATTATTATCTCACTGATTTCATTTCTATAGCTAGTGCAATGTCTCATTAATTTTATTATTATTATTATTATCTCAATCTATTTTAGCAAACATGTTTCCAAACACAAACATATTTTAACTCGTAAAGCACACAAAAACCGCGATAACGGGAAGAACTACGGACCTAAACAAAAAAAATTTTAAATAACATCAGCGCTACCGTATTTTGAATAAATAATCATTACGATTGTTTAAAATTAACCGGGGTAAAGAAATTGAAGCTTTTTTTCTCCTCTCTTTGTATTTTGATCAAATGTTATAGGGGAGGAATTTAGACGCCTTTAGATTTTAGGATTTATAGTTAGGTTAGGTCAGGCATCAGGTCAGGAAAAAAAAATTTAAATTTAAGACAATAAAAAATTTTAATGTATAATAAACCATAAATGTGAAATTTTTTTTTGAATCAACGAGCTCACGTTCGTGTGGGCAGTTATACTTGTTAAAGTAACTTTTACAATTATTATTATTATTAGTTATTACTATTATTATTATTATTATTCTTATTATTATTTCATTATTATTATTATTTCTATTTATTAGCTTTATTAATTATTATTGATTATTATTATTATTATCCTATATTATTAAATTATTATTTTCAATTCGGCCGACTATATACCTTTAGAGGTTACGAACACTCATACGCAATCATCTCGAAATGGGCAGAGTACGTGGTCTCCCTAACACCTTATACCTGGTCTCTGATGATTAAATATAAGATGTGCTGACCGTACATTCATTAACTGATTCCATAATTTTCCGTAACTTATCCTTTTAAATCGTTCGTAATTTCACGAAATAGCAAATGCAACCGTTCTTTTTTATTCTCTTATATAGTCTAGGCCTCACTCTCTTTTCTTTTGTTCCTTTCTCTCCTTGCACGCTCTTCTTTGTTTAATAATGGTTGCTTCAGACACGTAAGCGAAATTAGGCTAACATCCTGATCTGCCTTCCAATAATCTTAATCAGTTTAAATTTTTATAGGGAGCGTTCAGAGCGATATAATCTTTAGGACGTGTTTATAATAAACATATTATAAATAATTTCCTATAAAATAATAATTTAATAGTTATAATATTTGAAATGCATTTAAAAAATACTTTATTATATATTATATATATATATATATATATATATATAATTATATATCACTATATGTATATTATTTCTATTACTTATATATTGAAAAATAAATTCAATTCAGAGAAAATATAAACGATCTCATTTTCAACTTATATTAATATATCATATATATATATATATTATTCTATTAATATACTATTATATTAGTATTTATATATATAATATTATAATTTATATATTATATATACTATAGCTATTATATAATATATATATAGTGAGTATTAACTTATATATACTATTATAGTTAAGCTATATATCTATCATACGTATAGTATATATAATATTCATAGGCTGGGTCATGCCGCAACCGATTTTCGGCCTATTCGGCTAATTCGGCTAAAGCGCACTATCATTCTTATAGTGGACGCCGTAGTTCGTAGACGATAATTTTTTTTTAATAGTCGGTGACGAAGCCAACCGACGCACTGCATTTTTCCGCGGCTTTCGTTTTCGGCTATGGAATTTTTTTTAAATTAATTAAGTGAACCTAATCATTCCGTTCTCGCTGAGACTAAGTCAAGGGCTTTCGAAAACGGGTTTTAATATTGGTACTGAAAAAGGCGTGGCATTGTAGTGATAAGTGTGTTAAATAATATTTTTCAGTCTAGTTCTATACTAATACGAATAAGATGTGTCAAAAGCTAAAAGAAGAAAGTGCAACCTGTTTTAAACACGCAGTTTTATTCAAAATTCCCTTTTGTGAATGGTTCTTGTTCATGTTATTAATTTTATTAATTAGGTATTTATTATTTATTAATGTACTAAGTAATTAAGTAATAATTATTATAATTACTAATTTAACTGATTAGTAGTTATGAGTTCACTAAAGTAAATATAATTAGCTAGTAAAAATATATATGATAACAAATTAAATAATATATATGAATGGATATATATATATAGTATAATTATTATTATATATTATAATATCTATATATATATATACTACTATATATAAATAATAGTATATATATACTATATATTATATAGTATTATAGTATATATAATATATATCATTAATATATATATAAATTATTTTAAAATAATACATCAATATATATATATATATATATATTAAATATCAACTATATATATATAGTATATATATATATATATATATATATATAATATATATATATATATATATATATATAATATATACTAATATATGATATATTATATATATATATCTATAATAGTATAGTATATATTAGAATTTATTAATTTATCAGATACCTGAAATTTAATTTAAATAATTTGTATAAAGTTATAAACATAAAATTATTAAAAATAATTAAATTACATGGATAAGCTCAAACAACCAGAGGTGTTTCTCGAGACAGTTCAGCCGTTCTGCCAGTAGTAAGCTTAAGTGAGGCCAGCTCTCCATTTTAAATGAGAGGCTGTGACAGGGACAGCCAAAAGAATTCTATTACTGATCCCTGTCAGCTCGTAACTTGATTGTGAGGAGACCGAGGGATCCTTGGAAACCAAGGCCAAGAGGGCAAACGTAGGATGCCGTGCCAAAGAGTTGAAAAGATATTTGCTCACTCTCTGAGAGGTAAGAACTCGACACTCCATGGCTATAGTAAAGAACTAAAGACTAAAGACTACAGAGTCATAGAAAAGTAGTAAAATAATCTAAGTAACCGAGGTTTTAATTTTTAATATAAAATTTAACCCCTCCCCCTTTTTTTGAAATTTTTTTGAATCATTGAATCATATTAATATAAAATTACAATAGTCCAATTCAAAAAAATTAAAAAACTTCTATTATATTTCAGTTTCTTCATCTTTGAAAAATTTTTGAGGACTTGAATGAAAAAAGTTGATGGGTGTCTTCTTAGGAAGATTTCCACAGCTGGTGTTTGCCAAGTGTAACAATCCTGCTGCTAAAGGGAAGCAAGGGGCTTTCCTACAGCCTACCCAGAGCAAGGTCCCTCACGCTCAAGCAGCAATTACAAGCATGTATAGTTTAAATAAATTATTAATCTAACTAAATTAAGTAAGATCAAAACAACTAACTGGTGTTGCTAGTTAATTAGTTATCAAGATTTAAACACTCTTGTATCAAAAGTCTTGATACTTTATACAAATGTTGCTCAAAAGAAAGAATTAAAAATTTGGTAATTAAAGTTTGTATTAATTTTTATATACCAGATGCACATGACCTTCTCCCTCACCTCTCTGCAGGGCCATTGAAGGGCTTAGTCAAGCGCCCGGTCGGCTCCGAGTTGCAAGGGAGAGTGGAGTCTTCGCAAGCTGTCAAGATGTCTCTGGGATGAGAGCTTCTAGGTCAAAGTTCAGCCCCAGCAGAGAGTCAGACAAGGTTACACCATGGGGGGGGTGAAAAAATTCACAGAAACATGATAGTATAGATATTATAATTGAACTCGAATTTTTTTTAAATAGGTATATGAGCGACTTAGCGTCTTCACGTTTTTAAAATATTATTATTCAAAATTTTAAAAAATATATTCGTATGTTGATTAACTTAATTACTTGTTCATCATTAGGTGGTTCATTCATATCAATGATGCCACTGGGATTTGAGCTGATATCCTGTTAGCACGTAAGGAGAATGTTTTCCTCATTAATCCGCGAGTTTCATCCCACTCCCCAGGAGGACTTTGAGCAGGGATATTGAAAACGTGAGTCGAAGAAGGGGAGACATCGACTGAGTAACAACCTCTTCCACCAGAAGTGGGTGGCCACTAAAGCCGACAGTTGGACCGCCCACAATAGGTCCTTCTTGGGAATGACAGTCCACTGGATTGACAGGGTCAACCTCAGACTGTGCCATAAAACTATGGAAAAATGGGTTGTGAAGCACAAAAAATTATATCTAAATAAGGGCAACGATACCGGGCAAACAGAAATGACAATAGACAATAGGCTAGCTTTAAATATGGTCAATTTCCAGGGATTAAAACAATCAAAATTAACTGACGTCGAATCATTAAAAAACACGGAAAATAAAATAGTACTTTTAGTAGAAACATATCTAACAGAGGACAAATTCACACTCAGAGATGACCTCGACAAAATATTAAGTAATAGAAAGGGAGAAGATAAAAAGGGGAGGAACGATTATTGGTAATACAGAAGAAAAATAAACATGTAGAAGTAGAAAAATTAGATGGAAAACATGGCGACCTCCTATACTTTAGGGTAAAAGTATATAATATAGAATATATATTTTTACTAGTGTATTTTGCAACAGGAACCAAACCAGAAGACATAAGGTGAAATATTTAAATAAGAAAAGAATGTGAAAAACTGATAAGATATAAGAGCAAATATAATTTTATGATCTTAGGAGACATCAATGGACACATTCCATGGTTGGGAAATCAACAACTTGATAAACAGAGAGATATGGTTTTAGATTGGATATATGTGTTCGAGCTGAAACTCCTAAATACTTCTGAAGAGTGAAATGGACGATATACATGACAGAGGAATGACATGAGAAGTGTCATAGAATTTGCGCTGACCAATCATGCTATTAGTAAACACTTTCACTCGATTCGATAAAAATAAGAAAAAACAAGAAGTATTTAATCTATCAGAACACAATTTAATACAGATATATCTAAAGAATAAAGCGGAAAAGCTTAATTATAAAAAAGAGATATTGTGCAATATTAAATATTACAGTCTAGAACTAGTCCTGGTGACAAAATATCTACAAAACCTGGAAAATCAAATGTAGAGCAAAAGAGTAGAAACTTTGGAAGAAATAAGTAAATTCAGTAAGCAGGCAACGAACCTTACCTTGCTGAGAACATACAGGAAAAAAGAAAAAATACCGGAAAAAGATAGAAAGAGTATGGATGAGAGGAGAAATAAGAAAATATAAAAAAGAAAATGAATTAACAGGCTAAGGCGGAGTGCAACAGAAAACAATACCAGAACTATGCTATTGGAAAAGAAAGTCAAAGAAAAAGAAACCAAAGAAAAGAAACCAAAGGTGCATAAGCTTATAACGGAAGAAATAACAAAAGATGAGAAAAAACTTACAGATGAAATAAAATCTGACAAAAATAATAAATTATGGGAGAACATAAAGAAGCTTAAAGGAATAGATAGAACTTATAGGGAGACTAAAGTCCATTATGAAAATGGAGAGCTTATACCAATGGAAGAAATAGGAAAAGAATTAACTAAATTTTGGAAAACCATATATTGTAAACATGAAAACAGGATTACAGAGGAGTGGAACGATAACGTGAATGAGGAATATATAAGACACAACGAGCAAAGTTACCAACAGGTACAAAGTGGGAGATACCAATTTCCGGTGAAACTGAGAGAGCATATGGACATGGCAATATGAGTAAGAAATTCTAAAACATTCATGAATAAACAGTCATAACCATCGACAAAGTCATAGGGTACTTGGAAAAGCTCAAAGGAATGAATGCTTCAGAGACTGATGGTCTAAAGCCAGAATTATACAAGATATTAATTAGAAGTTAACAGTGCATGCATGTTTTCCCAAGTTGTATGAATAAAGAACTAACAAAGGAAAACAAAACGGAATCATGGAGAACATCTATAATAAGTATGATAGAGAAAAAGAGGATCCCAACTGTAAGAGATTTAAGGTATATCTTGCATTTTATATCATGACATTTGTCTAAATAAAGATTTTAAATTATTAACATATTGGTAGCAGTTTCAACATAATAATAAAATAATAATAAAAAATTGAGCATTAATATTAAAAAAAATAATAAAATTTAAAATAAAACTAAATAAAAAAAATAATGATGTAATTATTTTTTAATCATAATAATAAAAACAATATTAATTAATAATATAAGGTAATAATAATAAAGTAATAATCAATAATAATAATAATAATAATAATAATAATAATAATAATAATAATAATAATAATAATAATAATAATAATAATAATAATAATAATAATAATAATAATAAATATGATTATTTAGGATATATGTTGAATAAAAAGGAAACGGATGATAATAATAATAATATATAATAATAATAATATAATAATAATAATAATAATAATAATTAATAATTAATAATTTAATAATAATATAATATATATATAATAAAATAATAATAATTATATAATAATGATAATAATATATAATTGAATATGATAATAATATAATAATATAAAATAAATAATAATAATAAATAATAAATATTAATATAATAATAATTAATAATAATAAATAATAATAATAATAATATTAATCAATAATAATAATAATAAATATAATAATAATAATAATTAATGATAATCAATGTAATAATAATAATAAATAACATAATAATAATAATAATTAATAATAATAATAATAATAATAATAATAAATAATATAATCAATAATAATAATTATATTAATAATAATTAATAATAATAATAATAATAATAATAATATAATAATAATAATAATGAATAATAATAAAATAATAATAATAATAATAATAATAATTAATAATAAATAATAATGATTAATATTAATAATATTAATAAAATTAATAATAATTATAAAAAATCAATAATAAAAAATAATAATATAAATAATAATAATAATAATATAATAATAATAATAATAATAATAATAATAATAATAATTAATAATAATAATAATAATAATAATAATAATAATAATAATAATAATATATAATAATAATATTATAATAATAAAAAAATAATAATAATAATAATAATAATAATAATAATAATAATAAATAATAATAATAATAATAATAATAATAATAATAATAATAATAATAATAATAATAATAATAATAATAATAATAATAATAATAATAATAATAATAATAATAATAATATAATAATGAATAATATAATGAATAATATAATAATAATAATAATAATAAATAATAATAATAATAATAATAATAATAATAATAATAATAATAATAATAATAATAATAATAAAAACGGCTTTGAGGTATTTTTTTCTCAAATATTGACCATCAATTTTTAATAAATTAAAAGTGTCTTCTTTTTTCTATTACAAACAATATAAGCAAAGTTAATTATAAAACAGGTGTGAGATTTTATGAGAAGGGAAATTAAAAAATTATTTCTCTTCAATATTAAACATGTAATTATATAATAATGAAAAGACCTTTTTATTTTTAAAGGATGAAAAAAGACTTGCTTTATTAATTAATAAAAGAGAAAATATTTTTAAATTTTATTATTTAAAAATTTTTGATGTTAGGAGGAAGCTAAAATTTAAGTGCAATGTAATTATTTAATATAGCTATATATATATATATATTAATATATAATATATATATATATATATATATATATATATATATATATATATATATATATATATATATATATATATATATATATATATATTTATTTATATATATATATATATATCCTTATATGAGATTATAAGAAATATATATTATTATATATATATTATTATATAATATATATAATAATATATATATATATATTTATATATATATATATATATATATATATATATTAAATATAATATATATAATATATATATATATATATATATATTTATTAATATATTTATATTATTTATATAATATAATATTATTTATATATATCAAGTATATTTTATATATATCAAATATTTTAATTTATACACACTTTATATTTATTCCATACCACTCACTATAACCATATACCTATATATATATATATATATATATATTATTAATATATATATTATATATATATACTTCTCCTAAATATTTATTTCTATATATAATTATAGGTAGTTTGTGGCGTAACAACTTGAGAACCGGTGCCAACCTACTTTTCGCGATTATGAAGGAATAGAGTTAACGGTCTGGAAAACCTTGAAAATATAATGTACTACTATGGATTAAGCTTTTCGATCCGTTGTAATTTTCAAGTCTGTATGGATGTATATAGAGGTTGGTCCACCCCGAGGGTGGACACCTCGCTTATTGCGCTTACGCCACTATTGTTGCTTATTTTGAGCTGAAGAGTGGTACTGAAGTTTTAGGCTAACGAGCTCGTTTTTGGAGCGACCTGAACCATTTGGAGGTCAAACAGACTTCGGACTCTTGTTTGACCGTATTCCGACAACAGCTTCAGAGCGCGCAGTGCGCACTACACATTTTTATACACTATTTATTTAATTATTATTATTACATTACTATACATATAAATCCGAAGATTCTAGATTATCGAATGAGAATCGATATCTGTAGATCTCGAAAAAAAACGATCCCTGTAGTCGGATCGTTTTTTTACTGATTTCCCCTCCTACACTCGGATTCCCACCGAGGTTTCTTCCTTCCGCATCCGGTTCTGGAGTCCAATATATATTCTACATGGGTTTAAAGAGTTTAAAACAGGTATCGCTTTTTCAAAAACTTGGTATTTAATGTTTCTATGAAGGTGATAAACTGATCCCATTCGAGTTTTGGTGATCGTAGGTCACCCCTAAGGGGGTGCTGCCCCCTTAGCGCCAAGGGGTTTTTCCCCCCAAACTCGTTCCCTGAAAACCCCTGTTAGGCTTAACGTGTCGGAGTGAAATTCTGGATGTGAGCTATATGTATGACGTTCATCTCGTCGGAGACGGATTACGTCCTTGCGTCCTCATCTCCATAATGGGGGGATGCTACCCCCCCATAAAAAAATTAAATTAAAATTGATTCGTAGAAGACTGAAACTCAGAGAAAGGCTGGAGGAGTCGGAGTCGGAGACGGAGACGGAGTTGGAGTCGGATTCGGAGACGGTGTCCTTAGTTGGGTTCGGTTTCGGAGTCCATGGACCCCACCGGAGGGGGGTCCCCATTTGAAAAAAAAAGAAGAAGAAATGCATGGAATGCAGAACCGAGGAAGAAGAAGAAAGGAAGAAGGAGGAAAGGAGGAAGGAAGAAAGAAATGCAAGAATAAGGGGGAAGGAGTTCTGCTGAGAAAAGGAATCAGAGTTGGGGCCTCGCGGCCGGTGCAGGAAGCCACTGCGGTGCCGAGTTAATAAACATTTGTATAACAACCATTCGTATAACAACAATGTTGGTGTGTTTATAAGGGTTATCGAGGTCGTAGAGTTCGAATATTAGGGTTATAAGACCGTATAGGGTGTCTAGAACCCCCCATTAGGGGGGGTCTCGACTGAAAAAAGAGCCCAGAGTGCAAAAAACAAAGCAGGATGAAAGAAGGATGAAAGATGAATAAGGAGGAAAGAATGAAGAAAGGGAGTCTTGACTCAAGAGGACAAGTAATGTGAACAGCATGCACCGGTGGTGGCTCCGTTGCGCGTGCCGAAGTTTATTAAACTATTGTGTAAATGATGCAATATTGGCCTGTTCCTTAATATGTTATTGGAGTCTGTAGATTTTCGAGAAATAATGGTTTCCAGAACCCTCAAGCAAATAAAAAATAAAATAAATTAAAATAAATTTATTATTCTTTTTGTTTTCTATTAATTCTACGTTTGATATATTTTAAACAGTAATCACTATCAAACCACTCCATCCCCCCCCCCTCCTGCCACAATTTACTGCAGGTAAGAGATCATCTATTGTATAAGGTAAAGTTGTTAGTATCATTTTTGGATAAACATAACATAAATCAAGTTCTTTATACAAAAACATCAAACAATATATGCTGACGCAACAAAGTTTTCTCAGTAAATATAAAGGCTTACTTAGTATCATCTGGAACTATGATATAATTCCCCCAAGACGAACTTAGCCAATCTTAAAAACAAGAATAAATGGTTAACATTAACAAAGGACCCCACACTTAACACTCAGTAAAGTAACTAACAATAACATCCTGAAAAACGTAAACTTATTCACCACTTTGTCCAAGCATTGTCTCTAACATAACAATTGTTAATTTACATTAACATGGTAATATGTAACAAAAATTTACCAAAACCGTGTGTAATTATTATCATGACAGACCAATGAGCTATACTCTAACGTAACAAAGTTTTCATATTAATAAAGTCACCATAACATTATCAGAACTAAGAATTTAATGTACAAAGGCAAACCAGGCCCATCTTAAGCAAGAATAAACTGCTACATTAACAAGGATTCACAAATACAACCTACATAATCCATTTAATGCATATCTCTGTAGAGAAACTTAAAAAGTCCATGGAAGAAGTTTTCATCAATAACCTTTACTTCATATAGGTTATTGATGAAAATTTCTTCCATGAACCAAGAGATCTTGAAACATCATTCGAAATGCTTGCTAATGAAGTCATTGATGCTATATTCCAACCCTCATACGAATCCTATCATAGTCTAATACATCCGTATGAGGGTTGGAATCAATTTCACTTTTGACGAAATTGATTCCGATCCTCATACGGATGTAACAGACTATGATAGGATCCGTATGAGGGTTGGAATCAATTTCACTTTTGGTGATGATCAGTCACCTGACTGGAAATACTATGTAAAGGTCCTCGTAAAGAGGACATTCGTAGGAGCAGAATGAGAGGTCATCATACCAACACAGCGAAAATTGTCTTACTGACGAAATTCGGATGTATAAACAGCTCTAAAAGGTAACGAGATTCTTTCTTTCAACCAATCAGAAGAAAGTAAACAAGAATACAATGCACGAACGAACCATATCAGTTCAAAAGGGGTATATATTCTCGTTAGACAACAACAACAACAACAATAACAGTCCAAAAATAAGTTCTTTATATACCAACCAACGAATATATGCTAACGTAACATTGTTTTCACATAAATAAAGCTAACATAGCATCATGTGGACTAAGAAAATAATGTACAACGACGAATCTATCACGAATAAACAACTAACATTAGCAAAGCTCCACACTTAACACCTGTAAAGTAACTAACATTGCATACAAAACGTAACCTATTCACACTTTTTCCAAGCATATCTCTAACATATTAACGTTAATTTTACATTGACATAGTAATATTTAAACATGGATTTATCATAATCCTTGTCCAATTACTCATACAGACGCAACGAATATTGTAAACATAACAAAGTTTACCAAACATAACAAAAAATAAGTTCTTTATATACTAACCATTGAATATATGCTTAACCAACAAAGCTTTAGCATCAATAAAGCTAGCATATCTTAACCGCAACTAAGAATATAATGTACAAAGGCAAACTTAACATACCTCGCGTATGAATAATCAGCTAACATCCTGAAAATTCCCTACTTATCAAAGGTAAAGTAGCTAATAGGTCATACAATACTCGATATGTTCCCACTTTTCTCGCATATCAGCAACAGGTAAAGCCGCATCATCTAACAAAATCCCTCAACAAAGTGACCAATCTATCAAAGATACCAACATCTGGAACTACGAATTAACACCATCTTCATCAAAGTGTCGCTCGTTTTGAGTATAACATCAATTGAACTATGAATAAGCATAGACATTAGCAAAATTCTAGGGCAAACCTAACATTACCCAACAAAAACTTAATCTAGGCTCACGTTTCTAACACATCATCGTCAGTTAACACAGTAATATCTTACAAAAACTCATCATTTCTCTAACAAATCAGTGTTATTTTCACATTGTCATAGTAATAT
>JABUQX010033449.1:32500-37500 GCA_015478945.1 Trachelipus rathkii
GGTTATTATATAGGTCTCCTTATTGCTTAACATCAGAAATGCAAAAAATGACTCGATGTTTTTGTTAAATACTTGACTTAGGGGTCGATAAAAAGGCAAATCTCCTATGACGGGGTCGACGGGATAAAAAGTTTGGCGACCCCTGTTTTAGATGGAAGTCGATGGCAATACTTTATATATGTAATACGGTATTGATAGTAATGTGGATATACTCGTAATGAAGCCTTAATCTATGAGATATCTTAATAACTCTCACGAAGATAATAAATTTGATTAATTAAATAAAGTTATAATTTTTTTTAGGTATTTTTTTTTATTTCATATTTTTTAACAAAACATTTGTTCCTATGACTTTATAGTTTTTAATGTTTCTTCTTTTTTTTTTTTTTTTTTTTTTTTTTTTTTTTTTTTTTTTTTTTTTTTTTTTTTTTTTCTATAGGGAAATTACTCCCCAGGATTCATTACGTGCTCACACTATTTTAATAACATTTTGATTTTCTGATTTAATATTTGAAATATATAATCTTATGATGTTTCAATTATTATTTATTTATTATAATTGTTGTTACTTACTGAGTGATGCTAAGAATCTCTGAGAACAATATTATATAAAGGAAATAAGGAGCTTCCTTAATGAAGGGAATTTTTACTAGTTCATTTCTTGTTATTCACGTAAATAATAATAATAATAATAATAATAATAATAAGTAATAAAATAATAATATATAATAATAATAAGAATAATAAGAATAATAATAATTAATGAATGATAATAATAATAATAACATTAATGCATAATGATAATAATTATAATAATAATAATACAATAATAATAATAATAATTATAATATAATAATAATATATATATAATAAAACAATAATATATTAATAATGTTATGATAATAATTATAATAATACATGATAATAATAATATAATAATATAATAATAATAATAATAATAATAATAATAATAATAATAATAATAATAATAATAATAATAATAATAATAATAATAATAATAATAATAATATCATTATTATTATTATTATTATTATTATTATTATTTATTATTTATTATTATTATTATTATTATTATTATTATTATTATTATTATTATTATTATTATTATTATTATTATTATTATTATTATTATTATTATTATTATTATTATTATTATTATTATTATTATTATTATTATTATTATTATTATTATTATTATTATTATTATTTTATGATTATATTATTATTATTATTATTGTTCTTATTATAATTAGTATTATATGATTATATTATTATTTTATTAATATTATTATTAATTATTATTATTATTATTATTATTATTATTTATTATTATTATATTTATTATTATTATTTATTATTATTATTATTATTATTATTATTATTATTATTATTATTATTATTATTATTATTATTATTATTATTATTATTATTTAGGTATCCAAATTTGCTCCTTTTAACATCAATGTATTGTATATTATTTAAGAAATCTTTTTTAATCATTTTAAATAAAGCACGTTTTATTTGCCTTTTTTTTTTTTAATATAAAAATTCAAATATATAATACGTGTTGAAATTGAGGAGAAAAATATTTTTAATTTCGCTTTTCCAAATATGTCACACCCATTTTTTAATTAAATTTGCACGGTTTGTTTGAATTAGAAAAAGGCCTCTCTTATCAAATTTCAGAGCTTCACGACAGAGATGGGGATGTGCTGATAATGAAGTCGGCGAGCAACTAAAAGTTTTTACATCTTTATTCCAAACCCCGACCCACACTAATAGAACTGAAAACCTCGGACCAAAATTGGGATATTCTGAGAAGAACAAACAACGTAAAAAATAGAGAATGCTTCCGGAGTATATATATATATAAACCCTTACCGAACAAAAAAGTGAAGAGAGGAAGCAAAACCCCTGAGGAAGGAGCTGTTTGAAAAAAAACAAAGCGGATAAACAAGACTATACATAAAACTAGGAAAAATTTGGAAGCACAAAAATTTTATCTAAGCAAGGGCAGCGATACCGGACAAACAGAAATAATAATAGAAAATAGGCCAGGACTAAATATGGTCAATACCCAGAGATTAAAACGATTAAAAATAGCTGAGATTGAATTTTTTATAAACACGGAAAATGAAATGTATTTTTAGTAGAAACATCTAACAGAGTGAAAAATTCACACTCGGAGATGGCTCTCGACAAAAATATAAGTAATAGAAAGGGAGAAAGATAAAAAAGAAGGGGAGGACGATTATTGGAATACATAATCAAAGAAAAATAAACAAGAAGTAGAAAAATTAGATGAAAAACATGGTGACCTCCTCTACTTTTGGGTAAAATTGTATAATATATGGTATATATTTTTACTAGTGTATTTTGCAACAGGAAGCAAACCAGAAGACATAAGGAGAAATATTTAAATATGAAAATAATGTGAAAAACTGATAAATTTTGAGAGCAAATGGAATTTTATGATCTTAGGAGACATCAATGGACACATTCCACGGTTGGGAAGTCAACAACTTGATAAACAGAGAAATATGGGGTTAGATTGGATATATGTGTTTGAGTTGAAATTCTTAAATACTTCTGAAAAGTGAGATGGACGAATAACATAGCAGAGGGAATAACATAGAAGTGTCATATAATTGCGCTGACCACATTTTCATGCCTATGAGTAAACACTTTTACTTGAACTGAAAATAGGAAAAATAAGAAGTATTTAAATTTCAGACCACAATTTAAAACAAATATATCTAAAAGAGTAAAGTGGAAAGGCTTAATGTTTAAAAAAGAGAGGATTGTGCATATTAAAATATTAACAGTCGTAGAACTAGTCCCTAGGTTGACAAAATTATCTACAAAACCTGCAAAATCAAATGCAGAACGTAGGGAGTCGAACTTTGGAAGAAATAAGGAAATCATGTAAGCAGGCAGCGAACCATACCTTGCTGAGAACAAACAGGAAAAAGAAGAAAAACCGGAAAAAGAATATATAAGAGTATGGAATATAACAGGAGTAAATAAAAAAACGATAAAGAAAGGAAAATGAATTAACCAGGTTAAGACGGAGTGAAGCAGAAAACAATACCAGAACCGTTTCATTGGAAAAGAAAATCAAAGAAAAAAAAACAAGGAAAAGAAATCAAAAGTTCAAAAGCTTATAAAGAAAAAAATTTAAAATAAATTTACAAAAAAAAAAAAACAAAAAAAAAAAACTTTACAGATGAAAATTGATTTGGCTCAATATAAATTATGGTAGAAACATATGAAGCCTTAATAGGAATAGATAGAATCCTATAAGGAGAACTGAAAGTATGCTATTCAAAGAGAGAGCTAATACGAAGGGAAGAAATATGGAAAAGAGATTAACTAGATTTTGGGAAACCCTATATTGTAAACTGAAAACACACGATTAACAAGAGGAGTGGAAAACGATACGTGATTGCGTAGGAATATATAAGAACATAACGAACAGAAAGATACCAACAGGTGCAAAAGTAGAAGATACAATTCCCGGTGAAACTGAAGAGAACGTATGCACATGACAATAAGAGTAACAAAATTCTTAAAACATCCATGAAAGACAGTCATTAACCAGACGACAAGTAAGAGGGTTCTTGGAAAGCTCAAAGGAAGATAGGCTCTAGGGGTCAGATGGATCTAACGCCTGAATTGATGTTAAGATATTAATTAGAAGTTAACGGTGCATGTTTATGTTTTCTACAAGTTGTATTCAATAAATAACTAACAGAAAACAAATGGAATCAAATGGAGAACATCTATAATAATAAGTATGATATAGAAAAGAGGAAACAACAACTGTAAGAGATGTAATAGTATATCTTGTACTTTTTTTTCTTGAAAATTTTGCCTCCCACAAATAAAGATTTCAAATTCATTAAACATATTATGGTAGTAGTTTCAACATAATAAAAAATAATAAATAAAAAATATAATAATAATAATAATAAATAATGAATAACTAATAATGAAATAATAATAATAATAATAATAAATAATAATAATAATAAATATAAAAATAATAAATAATAATAATGAATAATAATAATAGATAATAATAATAATAATAACATTATAATAATAATAATAATAAAATAATATAATAAATATATAATAATAATAAATAATCAATAATAATAATTAATAATAATCAATAATAATAATAATAATAATAATAATAATAATAATAATAATAGTTTATAATGAATAATAATTAATAAAAGATAATATAATAATAATAATAATATAATAATAGTAATGAATAATAATTAATTAATAATCAATACTAATAATAATAATAATAAATAATATCAATAATAATAATATCAATTAATTAATACATAATAATAATGAATAATAAGAATAATATAATAATAATAATGAATAATAATAATAATAATAATAATAATAATAATAATAATAATATAATAATAATAATAAAATTAATAATAAATAATAATAATTAATAATAATAATAATGAATAATGAATAATAATAATAATTAATCATAAATAATAATATAACTAATAATAATCAATAATTAATAATAATAATAATAATAATAATAATAATAATAATAATAATAATAATAATAATAATAATAATAATAATAATAATAATAATAATAATAATAATAATAAATATGATTATTTAGGATATATGTTGGATAAAAAAAAACGGATGATGCAGAGCGTAGTAGAAAAGTTGTGAATTGTAGGGAGGTGGCTGGTGCTATTAAATCCTTGGTGGATGTAAAGAGACTAAGTCTAGAGTACGGTAGGGTCTTAATGACGGTATGTTGTTACTTGTGTTAATGTATAGTAGTGAAACTATGGTCTGGAATAAGTGGTATAGGTATAAAGTAATGTTTTCAGATGGACAATCTTAAGGACGAGTAAGGTGTGAGAAGAGTTGACAAAATAAGGAATGAACGCATAAGGGCGTTGTGTGGTGTG
>JABUQX010033449.1:42500-59717 GCA_015478945.1 Trachelipus rathkii
CCTCGCGTATGCATAATCAGCTTAAACTCCCTAAATTCCCTATTATTCAAAGGTAAGTAGCTAAATAGGCTCATTACAAATCGATTGTCCACTTTTCTCGCATATGCAGCAACAGGATAAAACGAATCATTAACAAAATCCTCAACAAAGTGACCAATCTTATCAATAGATACCAACATGCTGAACTACGAATTAAACAGCCATCTTTCATAAAGTGTCGCTCGTTTTGAGGTATAACTCAATTGAACTATGAATAAGCATAGACATTGAGCAAAATCTAGGGCAACCTAACATACCAAAAAAACTTAATCTAAGGCTCACGTTTTCTAAACACTCATCGACAGTTAACACGTAATATCTTACAAAAAACTCATCATTTCCTAACAAATCAGTGTTATTTCACATTGTCATAGTAATATTTAACTAAAATTTACTAATTACGAATTAACAGTTTTCATTAATCAAGAGTATCTAAAGCGACACATACTTTCCGAGAGAAAACCAGGGGTGGTGCTCCTTGTAACACCTAACGCTTTCCTGAGGTAACATGAAATATTTTATCCGTTACCTATTTAGAACCCCACACTCCTTTCGGAAAATAATCATTTTCAAAACTGGTTAAGATTAAGCATCAGCGCATCTTACTAGAGGCGATTTTTTATAGCACTGTAAGCACTACTTGGAGATCACGCCAGGAGGATGCACGAAGACCCATCTCGGGGTACCCTTAAGGGGGGGTTTAAGCGGTAAGGGCACAGGCCTTTGAACTGAGAAATTATGTAAAGAAGTCCGAAGTATCGATCTATAATCGGCCTTAACAGAAATGATCCATCTTATCAAAGATAACCAGCTTCTGCGCCTATGAATGTAGGACCGTTTCCGGCACGTGTCACTCGTTTTGAGTATATCATTTCTCTCACTTCGCGTATGCACTGTCCTTATAAAATTCTAAGGGCAAACTAACATTACCCAACAAAAATCTTAATCTAGGCTCACGTGTTCTAACAGCATCATCGTCAGTTAACACAGTAATTTCTTACAAAAACTCATCATTTCTCTAACAAATCAGTGTTATTTTCACAATGTCATAGTGTAATTATTAACATAAGTACCTAACTTACGAATAACCAGTTTTCATTAATCAAGAGTATTTAAAGCAACACATTAACCTTTCGAGAGAAAACCCAGGGGGATGTGGTTCCATCCTTCACAAATACTTTATGAAGTAACATGAAAATAGTTTTATCCTTAAACCATTTTAGAACCACACACTTCCTTTGGAAAATATACATTCAAAACTGTAGATTAGCATCAGCCGATCATCAGAGGCGATTTTAATAGCAGACTGTAAGCACTACTTTGGAGATCACCCCAGAAGAGATGCACGAAGACCCATTTGGAACCCTGAAGAGGGTGTAAGCGGTAAGGGAACAGCCCTTTGGGATGAGCCCTTATGTAACAGGTAAAGACGTATTATTATCTAACAAAATCCTTAACAAAGTGATTCAACAAAACACACATCTATCAAAGATACTCAGCTTCTCGACCTATGAATTAACACCATCTTCCATCAAAGTGTCACTCGTTTTGAGGGGTAATGCCCGCTTACACCCTTCGGGGTGATCCCCGCCTCTCGAAGATTCACACCCCTTTCAGGGGGGCGCATCCCTCCTGGGTTTTCTCTCGGAGGTGGTGTGTGGCTTTAGATACTCTTGGTTAATGAAAACCGTTTATTCGTAAGTTAGGTCTTACTGTTAAAATATTACTATGACAGGGTGAAATTAACAGCTGATTTGGTAGAGAAATGAGAGTTGTTGTAAGATAAGTTACTGGTGTAACCTGACGCATGATGTGTTAAGAAAAACGATGCAGCTCTAGGTTAAGTTCTTGTTGAGTATGTCACGTTTGCCGCGAGAATTTTGCTAATGTCTACGTTTATTCATAGTTCAATGATGTTATACTAGAGACGTGTGACACTTTGATGAAGATAGTGTCAATTCATAGCTCGAGATGCTGGTATCTTTGATAGATTGACCACTTGTGTTAAGGATTTTGTTTAGACTAATTACGTCTTTTCCTGTAATAAGGGCTCAGCCAAAGGGCTGTGCCCTTACCGCCTACACCCTCTTCAGGGTACCCCGAGATGGGCCTTCGTGCATCTCTCTGGGGTGATCTCAAAGTAGTGCTTACATTGCTTACAGTGCTATCAAATCGCCTCTGTATGATGCGCTGTTGCTTAATCTTACAGTTTTGAAATGATATTTCTTGAAAGGGGGGCGGTCTAAAGTAGGGTAAGGATAAAGAATATTGTCAATGTTACCTCATGATAAGCATTAGGTGTTACAAGGAGCCCATCCCCCTTGGGTTTTCTCTCGAAGTTATATGTTGCTTTAGATACTCTTGTTAATGAAAACTGTTATTCGTAAGTTAGGTAACGTTATGTTAAATATTACTATGCAATGTGAAAAATAACCCTGATTTGTTGGAGAAATGATGCAGTTTTTGGTAAAGATATACTGTGTTAACTGACGATGGTGTGTTAGAAACGTGAGCCTAGATTAAATTTTTGTTTGGGTAAGTGTTAGGTTGTGCCGCCTTATAGAATTTTGCTATGTTATGTCTTATGCATAGTTAGTCAAAATGATGTATACTTCAAAAACGAGTGCCACTTTGATGAAGATGGGTTAAGTTCATGGTCGAGAAGCTGGTATTTTGAATGATTGATCATCTTGTTAAAGGGATTTTGTTAGAATAATACGTCTTTTACTGTTACTATAAGGCTCAGCCAAAGGCTGTGCTTCACCGCTTACACCCTCTTCAGGTACCCCGAGAGTGGGTCTTCGTGCATCTCTTGGGGTTGATCTCAATAGTGGCTTACAGGCTATAAATCGCCTCTGTATGAATGGCGGCCTGATCGCTTAAGTCTAACAGTTTTGAAATGATATTTTTCGAAGGGTGCGGGGTCAAAAATAGGGTAAGGATAAAATATTTCAGGTTACCCTCATGAAAGCTTTAGGTGTTACAAGGAGCACATCCCCTGGGTTTTCTCTCGGAAGGTTTTCTGTTGCTTTAGATACTCTTGATTAATGAAAACTGTTTATTCGTAAAGTTAGGTACGTTATGTTAAATATTACTATGACAATGTGAAAATAAACTGATTGCTAGTAGAAATGATGAGTTTTGTTAAGAATATTACTCCGGTGTTATCTGTCGATGATGTGTTGAAAAACGTGAGCCTAGATTCAAGTTTTGTTTGGTAAGTGGTTAGGTTGCCTAGATTTTGCTAATTGGGTCTATGCTTATTCATAGTTCATTGATGTATACTAAACGGAGCGACAACTTTGATGAAGATGGTCGTTAATTTCGTAGTTTCCAGATGTTGTATCGGGGTTTGATAGATTGGTCGACTTGTTGAGGGATTTTGGTTAGAATGATGCGGTTTTACCTGTTGCTGATATCGAGAAAAGTGGGAACATATCGAGTAATGTAATGACTATTAGTATTTTACCTTTGATAGTAGGGGAATTTTCAGGAATGTTAGGCTGATTATTCATACGCGGAGGTATGTTAAAGCTTTGCTTGTAGCATTAATGTTCTTAGTTGCGGTTAAGATATGTACCTTATTGATGCTAAAGCTTTGTTGGTTAAGCATATATTCGTTGGTAAGTATATAAAGAACTTATTTTTGTTGTTCATGTTTGGATAAAACTTTGTATGTTTACAGTTATTCGTTGGTCTGTATGTGATAATTGGACAAGATTATGATAAATCCATGTTAAATTTTCGAGAGTACGGTTTTTTGCTTTTGTATGTTAGAGGATATGCTTGGAAAAGTAGTGTGAACGGTTACGTTTTGTATGCAATGTTAGTTTACTTTACAGGTGTTAAGTGTGGAAGTTTGCTAATGTTAGTTGTTTATTCGTGATAGATTCGTCGTTGTATATTATTTTCTTAGTTCACATGATGCTATGTTAGCTTTATTAATGTGAAAGACATATGTTCGTTAGCATATAATTTCGTTGGTTTGGTAATTATAAAAGGAACTTAGTTTTTTGGACTGTGACTGTTTGTTGTTGTTGTTGTGTGATGTTGTTTGTTGTTGTTGCTAGACGAGAATATATACCTCCTTTTGAACTGATATGGTTCGTTCGTGTCATTGTATTCTTGTTTACTTTCTTCTGAATGGTTGAAAGAAAGAATCTCGTTACCTTTTAGAGCTGTTTATACATCCGAATTTCGTCAGTAAGAGCAATTTTCCGCTGTGTTGGGTATGATGACTCTTATCTGGCCCTAACGAATGTCTCTTTACGAGGCCTTTTACATAGTATTCGTCAGTCGGGTTGACTGATACCCACCAAAAGGAAATTGTTCCAAACCCATAACGGATCTATTCATAGTGCGTTACATCGTATTGAGGATGGCGGAAATCAATTTCGTCAAAAGTGAAATTGATTCAAACCCTCATACGGATCCTATCATACTATGATAGGATTCGTATGAGGGTTGGAATATAGCATCAATGCTGCCTTAGCGCAGCATTTCGATATGATGTTTCAAGACTGCCTTCTTGGTTTCAATGAAAGAAATTTTCCTATCAATAACCTATATGTAAGCTAAAGGTTATTGATGAAAACTTCTTCTCATGGACTTTTTTAAGTTTCTCTACTAGATGATTATGCATAATTGGTATTAGTGCTGTAGGTTGGTAATGGTGAATCTTTGTATGTTAGGCAGTTTATTTTTGCCTTAAGATGGCCTGGAGTTTGTCCTTTGCTATATTATACCTTCTTAGTTCTGATAATGTTATGTTGACTTTTTTAATATGAAAACTTTGTTACGTTAAGATATATTGATTGATGATAATTACACAAGTTTATGGTAAATTTTTTGTTCATATTCAACTTCGGTATGGTTAAGGTAAAATTAACAATTGTTATTGTTCGAAGAAGGCTTGACAAAGTGTGATTAAGTTACGTTTTGTGATGTTATTGTTAGGTTACGTTTACTGGTGTTAAGTGTGTGGACTTTGTTAATGTTAACTTTTATTCTTTTGTTAAGATGGGCGAAGTCGTCTTTGGGGGACTTATATTTCATAGTTCGATGAACTAAGGTAAAGTGCTTAATTACTGGAGAAAACTTTTGTTGCGTCAGCATATAAATGTTTGATGTTTGTATAAAGAACTTTGATTTTTATGTTATGTTTATCCAAAAAATGATACTACTCAATAATGTGCTTAATCAATAGATATAGATCACAGATGGTGGAGGTGTGGCATGGAGGAGGGGGGGTGTGGATGGTGGGATTTGAATTTAGTGATTTACTTCGGTTAAATGGTGATGTGACATCGGGACTTTGTATGGGAACAACTCTTTTGCCAAGAATGCGAAATTTAGATTTTATTTTTATTTATTTATTTATTTATTTAAATTATTATATTTCTTTGTGGTTGGGTTTTCTTCGTCGAAATCTACAGAACCAATAACATATATAAGGACACCAATAGTGTTGTTATACGAATGTATTTAATAACTCGGCTCCGCACTGGAGCCAGCACCGGTGACATCTGTCACGATTCTACTCTTCTAACTTCTAGTCGTTGAAAATCAATTCTTTTCCTCCTTACTCAACCCTCGTCCTTATTCAATTCCTCCTTTGTTTTGCACTCTGTGCTCTTTTTTATCAGTCGAGACCCCTATGGCGGTCTTATAGCCTAATATTGCTCGCACTCTGCGACCTCGAATAACCTTATAAACACACCGTAACATTGTGTTATATTTCGAATGTTTATAAACTCGCACCGCAGTGGCTCTGCACGCGGTGCGAGCGCAACTTCTGATTCTTTCAGACTCCTTCCTTATTTTTCATTCTCTTCCTTCCTCTTTCCTCTTCTCCTTTTCATTCTTCCTCGGTTCTGCATCCATGCATTTTCCTTCTTTTTTTTTCAAATGGGGGACCCCTTCCGGTGGGGGTCAATGGACTCCGAAACGACCACTCCGACTTCCGTACTCCGATCGCGATCCATAATCCGTCTCCGTCTCCGGACTCGATCCTCCAGCTTTCTGAGTTTTTGCAGTCTTCTACGATCATTTTATTTTTTTATGGGTAGCGAAAATCCCCCATTGATGGAGGAGGACGTCAGAGGGACGTATCTCGTCTCCGATCGAGATTACGTCATCATATGCTCAACATCCAATTCACTTCCGATACGTTAACAGCTACAGGGTTTTCAGGACGAGTTTGACCTTTGGCGCTAAGGGGGCAGCACCCCCTTAGGGGTGATCCTAGCGATCACCAAACTCGAATGGGATAGTTTTATCACGTTCATATTAAGCATATAACAAGTTTGAAAAGCGATTACGTTAACTCAAGCCATGTAAGATATATATTGGAATCAAACCGGATGCGAAGAAGAAAACCGGGGAATCCGAAGTAGCAGGGCGTAAAAACGATCCCTACAGGATCGTTTTTCGAGCTCAGATTCGATTTCTTCGGAAAATACGAATCTTCGATGTAATAATAATAATAATGAATAATAATGTGTTATGTGTATGCGCACGCGCGCTCTGGCTGTGTCTGTCGGTCAAACAGACCGAAGGTCTGTTTGACCTCCAAATGGTCGGTCGCCCAAACGCTCGTTAGGCCTAAACTCATCCACTCAGCTCAAGCAAGCAAGGGCGTAAGCACAATATCGGCGTCCACCCTCTGGGGTGACCACCCTCTATATACATCCTATCAGACTTGAAAATTACACGGATTCGAGCTTATCCATATATACATTATATTCCAAGTTTCAGACCTATAACCTCTCTTCCTTCAATCGAAAGGGTGGCACTGGGTTTTTTTTTTTTTTGAGGGTCCCGTTGGCCAGAATATATATATATATCTAATTATATATATTTATATATATATATATATATATATATATATGATATCATATATAACGTATATATATATATATATAATATATATAATAATAATATATATATATATAATATATACTATATATATAGGCTGAACGGTGATAATACGCCAAGAAAAAATAATAGCTTTTTAAAGACTTTAATTAGAATAAAAGGTTTCAATAAATATATTTGAACCTATAATGTTTTTTTTTTTCATGTAATTTTTATGAAAGTTTCTTTTTTATTTTCCACATTTAGGGGGCTCGAGCGGATGGGGGACAGAGGGGGAACTTCGTTTCCCCGTCATCCACAGGAAGCGAGAACACGCCGGCCTGCCGTGCATCTACTCTATGGTATTCTTTTAGTTAATAAAAAAATGTAAAGGGAATTAAAGTTATTCTTTTTTTAACTTAAAGATACATATAATATATCGAATTCATATCTTATATCGATAAATATATTTTATATAAGACTACTTAATATATAATTTAATATATATTATATATATATAGGTGAAGGTGCATAATAACCAAGAAAAGCAATAGAATTTTAAGAACTTTATTTAGAATAAAAGTTTCATAAATATATTTGAACCTAATAATGTTTTTTTTTTTCATCTGGAAATATTTAGAAATTGTTATTTCTATGTTCACATTTAGGGGGCTCGAGCCGACGGGGGACAGAGGGGGAACTTCGTTTCCGTCGATCAAGGAAACCGAGTAGACCGCCCGATCCTGCCTCCTTGCGCTGTACCTATTGGTATTCTTTTAGTTAATAAAATAGTGTAAAGGGAATTAATAGTTATTTTTTTTTAACTTAAAGAATACCATAGGGCAATCTCATGTCCCCCACTCCGCTCGAGTCCCTAGAAATGGGGAAAATAAAAAAGAATTCTAAATATATTTCTGATGAATTAATGCAAAAAAAAAAAAAAAAAAAAAAAAAAAGAAAAAAGAAAAAAAGAAAGAAAGAAAATCAAGGAAAAAAAGGTTTTAGGTTCATAATATATTGGTAAGCTTTAATTCTAAATAGTAAGTTCTTTGACAGTCTATAGTTTTTCTGATTTATTAATGCACCTATCAACCCCCATATATAGTATAATATATATTTAATATATATATATAGTATTATATAATATGATTATATATATATATATATATATATATAATAATTATATATATATTATATATATATATATATATATATTACTAATATATATACTATATATACTATATATTAAATACTAGTAATATGATCTGAACTATTTTCTTGGTTGGACGTTAAAAAAGAGAGACGAAAGGAAGAGAAGAAAAAAAAAAAATAATTGGAGGAAAGAAATAGATAGCTACCACGAACTATAAAGAATTTTTTATTTGGTGAAGAAGAGATGGCCATATTTAAAAACTTATTCTAAGAGTCTGTAACGCCAAGAGGAAATGACAATTCAAGACCTACAAATGCTAGAAATTTTTAAAAAATTAAAGCAAAATTAAAAATCTATACTTAGCTACAGGAGGAGTATAAAATTTTTATTCTTTGAATCCTTTGAAAAGTAAAAGTTAAATGAATGGAGGGAGAAAATTTTTTTTCGATTTAGTTTATTCTTGGAAAATTTAAAGATAAGCATAATCAAGTGAAATATTATATTTAAAACAATAGAAGGAGTGGAATGTAATTATAAGAAAGAGTGGATAATTTGACGCAGTCGGGGACATATGAAAGAATTCTCTCACAGTTTTAGAGCGACAGGGCTAGCAACCCTGCTGGGTTTTTTTTTTGGCTTGAATACCTCATGGACCAGCATCGGAAACTTTTGCGCCTAGAAACAAGATCTTCTAGGAGATCTCTGGGAGAACGATTTTAGAGGCCCAAATGGAAGAAGATGCTGGTTCCATTGAAAGGGGTGAAAACGCTACTGAGGGTAGTAATGACTCAAGGACTTGTATCGAAACATTGGCCGACAAATAGTTTCTAGATTGTTCCAGATCAAGAGTTTCGAGCAAAGGAAAGATGTGGCCCAACTAACTGACAGAGCGAAAGTTCTATCTCGGAAGAAGGTGTAGATGTAGAATATATATATATATAGTATATATATATATATAGTATATATATATATTATATATATATATATAGTATTATATATATATAATATATATATATAATAGTATATTATATATAGTAATATATATATATTATATATCATATATAATCATTTATATATATATATAAAAATAATATAATTTATATATAATATACTATTATATATATAGTCTTTTATATATATATATATGATCTGATTATTATATATATATATAATATATATATAATAAATAATATATATATATATATATATATTATATATATATATATATATATATTATATAATATGATATTAATATATACATATATATCGTATATATATATACTAATATAATTATATATATATATTATATATATAATCTATATATATAATATATATAATATATATATATTATATATAATTAAATAGTATTTATATAGCTGTAAATTATATAAGAGGTTAAAGAAAGAACATATAATGAGAGGGTAAAGAATTAACGCCTTCTCTGGGATTGAAAAACCGCATGTTGCGCGTGAGGACAATATCCCCGGTGCGTTACGACTGAGGTATTGCAACATTTACACATCTAATATGAAAGAATGAGAGATAGGGAGGGCTGGACACCTGGTATGTCCGCCTTGACTGGGAACTCGTTGCTTTTTAACTGTTCTTTGAATCCAAGTTTTCGGCTTGGAGGATAGCTCAGTTTTATAGCACCGGGCATATATTGTCCTCACGCGCACATGCGGTGGTTAATACCAGAGAAGGCAGTTAATTCTTTACAGTTCTCAATTAATATGTTCTCTTTTAAACATCTAGTCAAATTATGCGAACACATTATTAGCATATATTTAACATCTAAATATAAAGAACGAGAGATAGGACGGGCTGGACACGCTGGTGATGTCGCTTGACGGGACTCGTTGCTTTCCTACTGGTTCTGAACTCGCAAGTTGTTTCGGCTTGGAGGAATAAGCTCAGGTTTGGTATAAGCACTGCGGGCATATTGTCCTCACGCGCAACATCGGTGTGTCAATCCCAGAGAAGGAGTTAACTTCTTTAACCTCACTCATTATAATGTTCCTTTCTTTAACATCTTTATCAAATTGCGATTATATGCAATATTTTAACATCTAAAAAATATAAAGAATGAGAGATAGGACAGGCTGGACACGTGATTTCGCTTTGAGGAACTCGTTGCTTTCTAACTGTTCTTGAATCAAGTTTTTCGGCTGGAGGATATGCTCAGTTTGTATAGGCACCGGGGCATATTGTCTCGCACACAGCGCAACATGCGGTGGTTTCAATCCAGAGAAGGCAGTTAATTCTTTAAATTCTCATTAATTGTTCTTTCTTTAACATCTTATGTAATTGCGATTATTATGCAATATTAACCATCTATATATATAGTGTAATATATTATATAATATATTTTATTTCTAAGTAGTATATATATAATATATATATATATTATATATATATTATATAGTATATTATATATAATTATATAATATTTATATATAATATATATATATATATATATTAATATATATTATATCATATATATATAATATACTATATATATTAAGTATATATATATATATATATGTGTGTGTGTGTGTGTATATATTCCAGGGGTTTCTCTAAGCATTTTGCTAAAAATGTAATCATATTACTATCTTCTATTAATTTACCGGTTGTTTCTCCCAATTGTACGCTAGCTAAATCTTTTTACTCTTTTCTAAAGATCGAACTATCTTTCAAAGTATTGCCTCTAATTACCGCTTTAAGAGATGTCTGGAAATAATTTTTCTTCTCAAGTCCTATCGCAGCTTTAAAAATGCTTATCATTGTGTTTATTAAAATGTATTTCACTCTCTAGATCTTAATATTCAAGAAATCATATGGTCCTTTGGTGTATTATATGCATTGATATTAATATGCATTTCAAATTTTAGCCTTTCATTTCTGCTGTGAAGTTGAAGCGGCTCATCAAAATGATTCATATTCGTTCATTTCTAAGGTGTCTGATTCAATCTCAAGCGGAAATTTTGTGGAACATCTTAAGTCTTCTAGTTTATTGACATATCGTAAGAAAAAGTTTTAGTCTGTGTTCTTTCTTCCTTCTTTCTGACCTTTTGACCTCTGGGATCAGTGTCGGTAAATTATTAGCTTGGCAGTGAACAAAGACGAAAGCTGCTGATATGTTCTCTAACTGGAACAATGCTTTTAATCTACAATGCAATTGGATTCGACATCAAACCAATAACATCAGCGACCGTGTCTGACTTACTTTCTGTGGGTTCTAAGAGCAGGCTGTCATCGACGATAGATCCCTCCTTTCAATCTATATTATGAATAGGTTCTTCATGTTTTGTTTCATAATCGCTTTTCACTTCTGCTTTTCATCATTTGACCTTTTTCAGGTCTTCCATCACTTTATTCACTTCCTGCAAATGGCTCTAACATGTTAACATCAATTTATTCTGAAAATTATAGTAACCATAATCTTAAATATCTAATAAATTAATGCTAATTTTGAAACCGAGAAGTACTACCAGTTAATCTATTTCGTAATCAAACTAGACAGAAGAAATACTGGTTGTTTTTAATTCTCAAGCAAACTCAAATCCTCTCTTTAATGTTGAGGAATAATCGTCCACTGCGCTTCCTTATCTATCACCTCTATGCATATAATTTCTTGTGTCTGTAATGTTGCTTCTGTATATTTTCTTAATGATTTTTCAGCGTTGTTATTCTCTAGAGTCTGTCATATATATAGTTATTAATACAATCCACTCTTGCTCAGGAATAGAGGTTGTTTCGCGTTAGATTTATAACGCATGAATTAGTATAGAGATTTTTCATTCATATAGTTTTTCCTTAAAAAAGACTAGAATTTAGGGTCTTTATAGGAAGTATGGTGAGTTTTCTTCAAACTGTCTTTCATTCCTTTAATTTATATATTGGCAGCCACCAATTCCTTTATCAGCAGTTTAGTCTTAATTCCCAAACGAATCTGACTGAAACATTATAGATATATATTACTATAGTATATTATATATATATATATATATATATATATATATATATATATATATATAATATATATAATATATCTATATAGATATAGTATATATATATATATATAATATATAGTAAATATATTTTATTTATATATACTATATATATTATTATATTATATATATATATATAGTATAGTTATATAATATATATATGACTATATATATATATATATATATATAGTATAGCTATATATATACATATATATATATATATATTATAATAATAGTTATATATATTATATATATAGTAATTTATATATATATACTATATATATATATATATAATACTATATATATATATAGATATATACTTATATATATATATATACTATATTATATATATATAATATATAAATATATATTATATATATCAATATAGGTAATATATATATATATAGTATAAATATATAATTATATATATATATATATATAATAATATGATATATATTTTGGCCAGCCTGCTAGAAGAGCCTAACATCATATTCTCAAACTACAAACAGCTATCCCGGGAAAAGGAATAACTTGCTGGATTCTCGGCAAATTTTACCATGAGGAAACTGGTAAAAAAAAAAAAAAAAAAAAAAAAAAAAAAAAAAAAAAAAACAAAAAAACAAATAAATAAATAAATTCGAAAACTGACAAAAGCTTTAATTTGAAAAGTGAAAAAATGACATTTTTTGAAATCCTTGTAAAATTTTTGGTTCTGAAAATGTAAAAAAAAAAAAATTAAACAAAAAATGGTTATTTTTTTTTTTTTGGGGGGGTGCTGGGACATAGTAATATATATATATAATATAATTATGATATATATATATTTATATATATATATATATAATTAAAAATAAAATATATATATATATATATATATATATATGGTATAATATATATAGTATTATATATATATATATATATAGTTAATATATATATATTTATATAGTATATAGTAAATATATATAAATATTTATATAATATTATATATTTTTATATATATATATTTATATATATCTTATATATATATTATATATAAATATATACTATATATATATAGTATATATATAAAATATATGTATATATAGTATTTATATATATATGATAATATATATATTACTAAATAGTATATAGTTATAAATAATATATATATTAACTATATATATATAATATATATATACTCCGAATGCCCCGAGTATATATATATTATTTGTTAAAGTATTACAAACGGCAATTTAGGGGGCTCGAGCCGCGGGGAACACAGGGGGGGGAACGTTTTCCATACCTTTCCGTAGTGGCGAGGGGCGGAGGAACCCACGCGAACAACACAACATACCAAAGAGCGGAGAGGTTCCGGAGAGACCCCTCCCCGGAGAGGCGCACGGCGACATAGTCCATCAGAGTTGAGGAATATACCCGGGTAGATTTCAGGAGACGGAACTGGGAAGGGGGCCGAGAAGACCTGATGAAGGTAGCAGACGCAGCCGGTGACTGATTGCTGGCCGATTACGAGTGTGAGCTAGCTGATGAGCGATGGGACCGCCATTAAGTGGGGGGCGGAGAAGGAACAGGTATCTCTCTCAAACATATCGAACGGACGACGCGCAGAGGATGGAGGAGATCTTTGTGTGAGATAGCTACGCACAGAGAGGTGGCCGAGGGTGTCCAGGAGGCACTCGGGGGCCTCCGTGAACTACGGGGTAGAGACTATTCGCCTCTCGGGGACGGGCTTCCGGAACCTCCGCTCTTTGGTATTTGGTGTCGCGTGGGTTCCTCCGCCCCTCCCTACCGGTGTGGTTAACTTGGAAAACGTCCCCCTGGTGTTCCCCGCGTCGGCTGCGAAGCCCTAAATTGCGTGTAATCCTTTACAAAATAGATATACTATATATAGTAGGACAAGTAAGCTAATCGGAGACATATAACACCTATATATATTTTATGGAGTTAGCGATCGCGGTAGATAGTTAGATTAAGGGAGTTGAGATGTATCTAAGGCTTATATATAAACTATAAATATAATATAATAATAATAGTATATATATATAAAAATAGTATATATATAATATATATATATATATAATATATAATATATTATATATTATATATATTATATATATACTATATATATATATCTTATATATATAGTATTATATATATACTATATATATATAATATATATAATATATATTAATATTATATTATATAGTATATTATATTATAATACTTATATATATATATATATATATTATATATATGTATATTATATATATTATATATATATATATATATAATATATATTATAGTACCTATTTCCCCCCCACCCCCCAAAAAAAAAAACATAAAAGTTTTTTTTTTGTTTAATTGTTTTTTTTTTACCATTTTCCAAACTAAAATTCTTCACTGATTACAAAATGTAATTTCATGGTTCCTGTAGGAGCTTTTGTAGTTCGAATTTTTATTTATTTTTTTTTTTTTTTTTTTTTTTTTTTTTTTTTTTTTTTTTTTTTTTTTTTTTTTTTTACAGTTTCCTCGGTAGAATTTTGGCCAGGCAATTCCGCAAGTGTTTTCCTTTTCCCGTGTAAGCTGTTGTAGTTTTTTAGAGATCTGGTTGGTGGCTCTTCTAGTAGGTGGGCATGATTATTATATATAAGTATATATATATATATAGTACTATATATATATTATATACTAAAATTAATTAATAAAAAATTATCATATTTATATATATATATATATATATATATATACATATATAGTATATTTATAGTAGCTATATATAGTATATGATATACTATATACATAGTAGATATAGTCTGATATTATATATAATGATATATATATATATATATATATTATATATATATTATATATATATTTATATATATATATATATATATATATATTAGTTGTATTGTATATTATATATAATAGTATATATATATATTATATATACTATATATATATATATATTATATATAAGTATAATAATATATAAGTATACTATATATATATATATATTATATATTATTTATATTATACATATATATATTATATATATATATATATATACTTATATATATATATATATTATATATAATATTATATATAAATTTAATATATATAATATATATATATATATATTATAGTCATATATATATGATTCAGTCAGTTTCTGTTGTGGAATAAGATGTCGTCTTAAACGGAACGTAAAGGATGGTGGTGCCAACAATTATAAAATTAAGGATGAAAGACAGTTTGAAAAGAGAAACTCACATGAACTTTCCTTAAAGCCCTAAATTCTATCTTTTAAGGAAGAACTATATGAATGAAAAATCTCTATATAATTCATGCGTTATAAATCTAACGGATAACAACACTCTATTGAGCAGAGGGATTTATTATAACTATATATATGAAGACCTTGAGAAACACGGTGAAAAAATCATAAGAAACTATATCACAAGAACATTACGACACAAGAATCTATATGCATAGAGGTGTAGATAAGGAAGCTGCGTGGGAGATTATTCCTAATATAAAGATGAGGAATTTGATTTTTGAGATATTAAAAACAACCATATTTCTTCTGTCTAGTTTGATATACGAATAAGATTAATGGTCAGTTACTTCTCGGTTTCAAATCTAGCATTAATTTATTAGATATTTAAGATTATGGTTTATAATTTTCGAGATAAATTGAGTTAACATGGTAGAGCCATTTGCAGGGAAGTGAATAAGTGATGGAATGACTGAGAAAAGGTCAATGATGAAAAGCAGAATGAAAGCGGATTATGAAACAAAAATGAAGAACCTTTCTATATATAGATTGAAAGGAAGGAGAGTTATCGTCGATGACAGCTGCTTTAGAACGACAGGAAAGTAAGTCAGACAACGGTAACAGAGAATAGAGATGATACCGAAAGAAGAAAGCATAGAGATTAAAGCATTGTTCCAGACACTTACTAAAGCTTTCGTTTTGTTCACTGCCAAAGCTAATAATTTACCGACACTGAAGACCAGAGGATCAAAAGTCAGAAAGAAGGGAAGAAAGAACACAGGCTAAACTTTTCTTACGATATGTCAATAAACTAGAAGACTTAAGATGTTTCCACAAATTTTCCGCTTGAGATTGAATCAGAAACCTTAGAATGAACGGAATATGAATCATTTTGAATGAGCGCTCACTTCCAGCAGAAATGAAAGGCTAAATTTGAAATGCATAGTTAATATAGATCCATCGTAGATAGCACAAAGGACAATGAATTTCTTATATATTAAGATCTAAGAGAGCTGAAATAATATTTTTAATAAACTACAATGATAAGCATTATTAAGCTGGATAGGGTTGAGAAGAAAAATATTTCCAGAATCTCTTAAAGCGGAATTAGAAGCAATGATTTGAAAAGATAGTTCATCTTTAGAAAAGGTAAGTAAGATAGTAGCGTTACAATTGGGTAGAAACAAAGGTAAAGATAGAAGAAGTAGTATGAGTTGACATTTTTTAAGCAAAAATGGCTAGAGAAACCTAATATTACACACCACATCACACAATATATATAAATATATATATATATATATATATATATATATATATATATATATATATATATATATATATTATTATATATATATTATAATATTAATATATATATATATAATATTATATATATATATATATATATATAATAATATATATATATATATTAATATACTAGTATATATATATATAATATATATACCTATATATATAGATGTTAAATATGCATAATAATCGCAATTTGATAAGATGTTAAAGAAAGATATAATGAGAAGGTAAATGAATTAACTGCCTTCTCTGGGATTGGGAAACCACCGCATGTTGCGCGTGGGGACAATATGCCCGGTGCTATACAACTGAGCTATCCTCCAAGCCAGAAACTTGGATTCAAGAACAGTTACTAAAGCAACGAGTTCCCGTCAAGGGCGACATCACAGGTGTCCTCAGCCTGTCCTATCCCTCATTCTTTATATTTTAGATGGTAAATATTGCATAATAATCGCAATTTGATAACGATGTTAAAGAAAGAAATAGTAATGAGAAGTAAGAAGATTAACTGCTCGTTCTCTGGGATTGAACCACGCAATTGTTGCGGGTGAGGACAATATGCCCGGTGCTATACA